>PVHT020000050.1:765930-794035 GCA_004024745.2 Catagonus wagneri
GTCGGTGGGGGGCAGGCTGCAGGGGACACCGTCCGGCTCAGAAGGCCCCCCGGTCATCTGCCTTCTGGCTCCACGTCGCACTGGTGGTCTGGATGATTTTCTTCAAACAAGAAATAAATAAGCTAGTATTTTACTTTGCAAACCTGGGTCTGCCGAGGCTCTGAAATGGCTGTTCGAACCCGCCTGTGTGAGCGGGAGGATGAGAGCTTCCTTTTCTAATTGACTCTTCACTGGAGAGTAATTAACCTCCAAACTGTCTATGCCGGGAACGGCAGTGTTGCTTGGCTATGGTGATTTGAAGGACGGATCTATGTTAAATTAAAAATCTTTCTGAGTTGGCTATTACCCTCTCTAAACATGGGGAGCCCTGCTTGGAGGGGCTCAGATTTGGTATAATTAACTTTTCAGGGCTTGAACCTGTCCGGATGTGTAATTTCTTCCCAGACCACTTGGGAGCTGTTAGGTAGCCCGTGATGTCATTGACATAATTATTGTCAGCATTTCACGCTGCAATTCCCTCCTCTTAGAGCTGAAGTCGCCTGCGTAACCGTTTCTCTCCCCTCTTGGTCACATTGCTTCACTCCGTTCCTCGAACCTGCATGGCTTCCTGTTTCTCGCAGATCAGAGCCCCTGTTTCCAGCGCGGAGCTCCGGGCCCCTGGGACCGCATCTGCCTCTACGCCCCATCTGCAGAAGATCAGGCCCCGAAGACACCACTCAGGCTCCCATTTCTGTGACAAGGCACGAGCCTTTCCTTGGCCTAGAACACACTTCCCTTCTGTGCTCCAGCCAGGTGTCACCCCACAGCAGAGTCCAGTTGCCCCTTCCTCCTCAAAGCCCTCCAGGATTCCCACCCTGGGGTTCACACAAGAGGCAGGGAGTGGGAGACACCCGCCCTGGGAGTGGGAGACACCTGCCCCGACCCCTTTTTCCTTGCAGGCTCCACGGGGCCTCAGGGTGCTGGAAGTGGCAGGTCTGGGAAGAGCTTGGTTAAAGTTCAAGGGCAAAGCTCCGGTTGTCCAGCTGCAGGCAAGGAAGGGGCTTGGTGGGCAGGGAAGGGCTTCTGCATCCTCTGGCCCTGCCACCCTCGCGCCAGACTTTGTCCCTGAAATACGTTCCACGCCCCACAGTGGAGTCTGAAATCTGCTTTACAAGACTAGCAAAAAAGACAAGCGGGCCACGCACCAGCCAAGGGCACTCTACTAGGAACTGAGCTGACATTTAGCCATTTTCTGTGACGGAAAGTGAAAAGCGTTTGATCACTTGCCTTTTGGAGCGTTTGATGACGAGCAATTAGTCCTTCTCCAGTCCACGGTTTTAGGGGTTCCTTAGGAGCAAAAAATGCCGCTTTCAGTTACTGGGGGCGGGGGCCTCTGGGAGTGTTGGCTTAAGACCGTCTATAAGGTCACGAAAAGGACACGGGAGAAGGCGGCCATGCACACAGAGCACCGGGCAGCCCAGAGCGCCATCCAGCCGATGCCTGGTCACGGCCGAGAGGGCCCCTTCACCAGTCTGACGGCTCCACCGGGCTTTCTGCTTTGCTTCTGGTGGGTTCTGCAGCCATGACTTTCTCTGGAGGTTGCACTTGGGAGCTTACCTGCAAAGGCAGCCGATGACTGCACCGGGCATGTTAGAGGACACCCGGGCCTCCAGGTCCCCACCCCCTCCCCCGCCCTGCACCCTCAAATCTCCTGGGTTCGCTACAGAACTCTCTCCACAAACCCCCGGCACACAGGCAGGCTCGCTGCCTCTCAGGGTCCGCTCTAAGGAACACAGCCCGGAGCCGAGGGGCGGGCTGAGCTGGACCTGCGGGGACAGGTCCCAGCGAGGCGCCTGGCCCTGAGCAGGGGCGGGGGGGGCTGCGTGGGGGACACTGCTGCAGCTGCAGGTGCGTGACCGGGCCCTCGGTTTCCCCGAGTGGATCTGAGCCCACTCACACTCGCAAGCGGGGGCTGGGAGTGGAGCTGCGGCCGGGTCATGGGGTCCCAGCCCAGCACCCAGTCTGCCGTCCAGGCCTCCCTTCGCCTGCTCTGGCCCCTTGTCACAGCGTGTCACCAGCCTCTGGTGTCTGGCCCTCAGCTGCGTCTTTACTCTCCTAACTTTATTTTCCAGGAGGGGAGGCGACCGGGAAAGTGAACACACACGCGTAGGCGGTTAGAAACAGCAAATCGCCACGCTTTGGCCACTCCACCAGCCTCATCTACGACTCAGGAGTGGGATCAGGGCTGCATTCTGGAGGCAGAGAAAGTGTGCCTTCTTCAGAGCATAGTCAGGGTCCAAGGTGGCTCGGTTCCATCGAGGACGTAGAAAGTTCTGCTCAAACATCTTCAGGGCTCGGAGGAGCCTCGCACGGGGAAGTCACCAGCGGAGCCTGGCTCCGCGGAGGTGGACACAGTGGAGGGGCAGGGACAAAGCTGCGGGAGCTCAGCCCCTGTCTTGTGGCTACAGAAGCCAAGGCCAAGGCCACACAGTGCGATGGTTAGAACTGGATCTGGACCCGGAAGCCCCGGTCCTTGGCCTCCTGGGCCGCGGCCGCGCCTGGCCCGGGGGAGGGTCTCTCCGGGGGGATCTGGGGACGCCGGAGTGGATGTGGAGCCAGGGTTCTCACGAGGGGTGAGGCCGGCAGCTCGGGGCGCCCCACGCTGCGCGTTCCCGCGGGCACGGAGAGGCCGCGTGACCTGCCAGAACCCCCGCTTCCAGTCAGCGCCCGCGAGGGACTGGGTCAGAACTGCGGGCAGACACACGACTCCTGCTAAACTTTCCCGCCCCGGGCCGCGCAGAGAGTATTTCTGCTTCCTTAGGTCAAGTGCATTCTGGCGACAGCCCTTTCCCACCAGCCGGGCGGCACTTCTTCCCAAGCCCGATGCTGCTGAGACTGTGGCCCTGGCCGCCCCGTCCCGCCGCGGGTTAGCCGTGTGCCTCTGGGCTTAACGTCCTCAGCTGTTGGTTCTCTTACTCTCCTCGCTCCACCTGGTCACCGTCCCGCTCACAGCCCTCACGCCAGCTTCTCAGAGAAGCGTGTCTCTAACCTCTACAGGCAATTCACTTCTTTCCATTGCTCAAAAAAATGCAGCTGCCTTCTCTGGCTGCCGGGGCTCCTCCAGCTAGTTTTCCGGGCACTCAGTTTCCAGGAGGGAGGGTGCGGGCCCCCCGGGAGGCACGAGGGGACACAGCCGTCTTCCGTCGGCTCGCTGTCCTCCCCCGTGGCACCAGCAGCGGAGAGGATCCATCTGGGCCAGAGACGGTCGTGAACCGAGAGCCACGAGGATAAATGACCTTGACCCTGGGCACCCTTGACCCTCGTCACCCTTGACCCTGGTCACCCTTGACCCTGGCCACGGCTACCCACCTCTCTGCCTCCTCTCTGGTTACTGCCAGGAATCTCTGGGCTTTTTTCCTTTTTTTTTCTTTTTTGGCTGCTCCCCAAAATATGGAGTTCCCAAGCCGGGGATCAGATCCAAGCCACAATTGTGACCTACGTCACAGCTGCGGCAATTTAACCCACTGTGCCAGGCCTGGCCTCAAACCTGCTTCCTGGCGCTGCAGGGACACCACCGATCCAGTTGCACCACAGCAGGCTCCAGGCTTTGTCTTAAACACGTAAAAATGGCAGTTGTCAGAGCCCTCAGCTTCCCCCAGAGACGCTGTAAGACCACAGGGACAAAATAAGGAAGCGATCCAACGACAGACCCCAAATGAGTCACCACTCTTCTCCAGGCAGTGTTCTGAGCATCTGACGCAGATCATTCTGTCAGCAACTGCACAGAGCGGGCAGCGTTTTCCCACACATTGTACAGGAGGGAACACGGAGGCTTGGAGGACGTACCTTGAGCAGGACGGCTAAGTGTGTCTCTGAGCCCACAGCTCTGCTTCTCAGAGCCATGCTCACTCCCAACGACCCTGCCAACCACGGGAAGCTGTGCAGCCTCCGGTGGACCGGAGGCTTAGGGACACCTGCCACCATCTTTATAGTCCTCGGCGAGGCCGAGCTTTTGTTATCTGTTGCTTCTTCACAGTCACACCATTTAGCAGCTTGAAGCAAGTTGCGTTTACTCTCTTGCAGTTTCTGTGGCTCCGACATAGAGCGTTAACTCTGGGTCCCGCCAACCTGCAGTCAAGCTGGGAGCCAGGGCTGCGGTCTCAGCTGAGGCTGGACTGGGGAAGGGTCTGCTTCCCCACAGACGGGACAGACGCAGAGAGCCGGAGGCGGGCGGGGGGGAGGCCGGCCTCAGGGTCGGGGGGCCATGAAGCGTCTCCTGGCCCCGGGTGTCTTCTGGGCAGGAGGAGTGGTGCCATGGGGTCTGCGTGATGAGTCCCGGGACCTCGCCTGGGCTCCCAGAAGGCCTGCTCAGAGGAGGGGCAACTCCGGTTCTGGGTCTCAGACTCTGGGAGCAACAGAGCTGCGGGAGCCTGGGGGAGGGGCGGCTGGTCCAGAGGGACCCCAGAGAGTGGGTCAGCCGGCTGTGGCTGCCGAAGACGAGACTTCAGGCGGCAGGGAGATGAAGGACGGGGCTGTACTGAGAGCCCCGTGGGCCTTCATCTGGCCTATCGGGGTGTCTTCAGACCCATTGTTGTCGGGGCCCTGGGTCTGTCATCAACTGCTGCCCCACAAACTTCCCAAAATCCTCACCTCTTGAACCAGCAGATGCTTTTATCGCAGTGTCTGGGGCTCAGGAGTCTCAGCGTGGCCCCGCTGGCTGGTTCTGCCTTGAGGTCTCAGGGGTGCCAATCGCGCTGACGGCTGGAGCCCTGGTCTCATCTGAAGGCTCAGCTGGGCCTGGAGGCCCCACCTGCAGGTTCACACTCGTGCTTGTGGTGGAGGCCTGCGTGCCTGGTCCTGGGGGCCTCTCCTCGGCGGCTGCGTCCCCCGGGGCGAGGCCTCCAAGCAGGGAGACGGAATCTAAGGCGGAAGCCACTGCGTCCGGCACCGTCTGGGCCTCCACCACCCAGACCCCTGTGCGCAGATCACCGCGGCGGGGCGCGACAGGCTCAGTGGTCACTGCGGGCCCTGCTGGGGGCTGATGACCACAGGACGCGCCCTCTGCATTTGTAAAGGGTGGACGGCTCAGAAGTCAAGCTTGAATGAAGAAGCTAAAGGTGAAATGTTCCCCTGGCGGGAGTCACGCAAAGAGCACGGAGACGGAAACGCGGAGAGCGGAGGAGAATAAGGTCCGGCTCCCCTACCGCGTCACAAGCCGTCTTTTGTAACTTGATATATACTGAACTTCGCAATATGGATCACTGTTGAGTTAATGGGAGAATCACAGTCCTCTAACTCTCCGTAACAGGTCTCATTAAACCCAAGCAAACATTTGGTGCTGGGGAGCCCTGCATTGCAAATCTAATTAAGACGCCGTAAAATAAAATAATTCAAGTCTGCATTCAACCATTCCATTATCTCACACGGTCTATGATTGCTGCTTTATTAAACAACAACGAAGAAAAACAAGTTCCAAACGGGTCTGTCCGTTTGTTTGGGAGTCGGTAGAACAATATGAAGCTCAATCACCCACGACAATGGATTCCGTCTTGGGAAGATTTTCAGCTGCAGAACGCAGAATGCTGGCCACGCAGACTCTGTGTGGGTTCAGGGAACCTGGGAGACACAAAAGCAGAGGCTGCCTCCATCCAGGGCTACCCCCGTGCTGTTCCCTTGGTCTGGGATTCTGCAGGTCGGAGCCTGGCTGGCCCGAGTGGTGAGTGCACCCTAGGGCGTAAACGTTTCCCACGAGGCTGGTGTGGGGACCCTTCTCCTCCAGAGAGTGGGGGCGGGGGCAGAGGGCACCCTGGGACAATGACCTTCTCTGGGTGAGAAGGGAAGCTCCTGGGGTGCAGCCTGACCCCCCGGGAGCGCCTGGTCCCCCGGGCAGGGTGCTCACACACTGTTTGTGGGATGTTGAGGCAGCAGGAAAATGTGAAAAATTTTTAACTGCGCAATGCCAAGGAAAATCAGATAAGTGCTGTATGAAAAATAGCAGGACACGGGCTCAACCGAATTGTCGGAGTTCTAGTTCGTGGACGCTTTTCTCAGCCACGTTCCAACCGCCAGCATCTCCGGTGACCAGCTGGCCGAGGTCGGAGTGTCTCGGGTCCGCAGGGTCCGGCTGCTCCTGGGTCGTGGGGCCAGTGGGCTCTGCAGGGGTTCCTCGGCCCCGCTCTCCCGTCCTCTCCCTGCCCCGCGCTGGTGAACGAGGCTGGGTGGGGCCCGCGCCAAGGCGCTGGGATTCTAGGAAACATGAGACAGAATTTAAATAGAGGGAAGCTGCCCCAGCTCGGTTCTGTGAGGCAAGACCCCCGCCCCCGGCTGGTCCCTCTGGAAAGCATCCTGGGTGCGGGCAGAGGACACTGCTCTCACGTGGCTCCAGGGCAGGTGAGATCCTCCTTCTCGCAGACGCGGACACCACTGGACGGTGACCAGGAGGGAGACTCCGCCTCCTGTGGACTCAACACAAGTGCAAACAGACGCTGGGTCCATGAACCTCAGGTTGCGCTCGTACTGATGGCCCCGGTCAAGCTGGAGGCCACGCGCCCCGGCTGTGAGCCAGGAACCTGGGCTCAAGAGCTTGCGCCCTTGTGTCTCATGCTGGCCTTAGATAGACAAGTCACAGCATCGCCCTCCTGCAGGCCATGTCCCCGGTCACCGCCGGGAGATCTAGAGCCGGCGGCACTGCTCCATGTCAGGGACTGCCCTGCTCCTGGCCACACCTCAGCACCTGCCGGGCGATGGGTGAGCCGTCCCCATCTCCATTTCGCCCCTGCTTTCTCGGCACCACCACTCCGGGTCACGTCCTCTAAGAAGCAGCCACCTGCGAGGGAGAACCGTGCGAGCGCCTGGGGGCTGGGAGGCCGTCAGACCGGGAGTCAGGGCTGATCCCAGGAGAAGAGAGGGAAACAGGAGAAGGATCTCAAGGATTCAGCAATGCCAGTGGGGAGCCATCAAGCCCGGGGCAGGGGGGAGGGAGGAAGGGAGCACAGAAGAGCCCCGCCTCTCGGGAAGGGATCGCCTTGTGTCCCCACCCGCGGTCATCGGCGGGAAGCGCTCAGTGGCGGAGGGCCGGGCTGGGAGCGCCGCGGCCGGGGAAGCCCATCCAACCTCTGCGTGTGGAGGTGCCCTGCTTCAAGGTGCCAGCTGCTACCTGGAGGGATCCGGTGTCCCTGCATGTCACCCCCACCTGCTGCGACACCTCACCCCTCCCAGGAGGCCCCCCGGCTCCCTGCGTCCACAGCTGGCGAGCATCCAGCAGCAGCCTCCTCCACGTCCACCCCCGACCTTCACACCTGTGTGAGGCCGCTCTCAGAGCTGCGCTGACCCGTGCTGAGGCTTCAGGGCCAGCTGATCCCTGTGCACAGCCTGATTTTTTTCACCTGGGCAAAGTCACTGGAAATCCTCGAGCCTCATGTTGCTCACCCGTGAAATGGGACCAAAGTCCTGCCTCACTAAGGCTGGAGGAGGACCTGATGCAAGGGGAGGGGAGAAGGCGCGGGCCTCCCCCACCCGCCGCCCTGCTGGCCCTTCTCGTTCCTTCCAGGGTCTGGGTCTTGTCCCTTCTGCCCACGGGGCCACCTGTCCGAGCGCCCGCCTCTCCCTCTCAAGCTTGGGCCGGACCAGCCCGAGAACAAGGGCGTCTCTCAATTCGGGGCCCTGCCCCTCCCCCAGCCTGCTCCCTTGGCTGAGCGGGGACCTCCGGTTCCTGTGGCTGCGCTCCATCCACCCAGGCGCGCCCAGAGCGCTGGCGTCTGGGATGTCCTCTCGCAGACGGTACCTCTGACTGAGAGTCAGTCAGCCTCGCCGTATCCAGCAGGCGGATAGCATCCAGTATCTGCTGGTCCCGGTTCGCAGCGTAACATTTATGAAACAGTCACATAATTCGTTAGCAATCCGAGTCCAGGTCCCATGGATCTGCACGGTGTCTGGAGCCCAGGCAGAGCTACTATTACCAGGAACGTCCTTTATGCCAACAGCCTTCTCTGAGAGCGTCTGGCCACAGCCGCTCTTTCCCGGGTTTGGGTGTGAATGAGGCGAGGGGGACACAAGACAAACAGGAGACACCAAACTGGGCCGCCTCAACACCCAGCTCAGAGGACAGGCCGCCACACTGGCAGCAGACGGGTGTCACGGCACAAAAGACATCTGAGACCGGCCGGGGGCCCCTGCCCTGCACGTGGCTGCCTGTGGCTGCGACACGCCACTGTCCAGCACCCGGGCTCGGGTGCAGGTGGAAAGGGGGAGCGTGTGGCCAAGCCGAGGCCCAGATAGGGGTTCCTATTTCCCTCGACAGCCTTGAAAACACAGATCAGCCACAGGACGCTCCCTGAGGGCCCTGCAGAGGGCAAAGGCCCCTGAGCTCGGCTCCACCCCCTCTGCTTCTTTGCCTTTGTCCCTCAGAGTCCCCCTCCCCCCCCCAGGTCTCCGATCAGCCCCCGACCTTGTGCCGCCTTGGCAGTGGAGCCAGGAATGACACAGGACAGGACAGGACAGGGCAGCTCGGGCAGCTGGCCCTTGGGAACAGGGCATCTCAAAAATGGAGTTTTTATTCCTTTCCCGGGTCCCCGTTTGACTCCTGTCGGCAGCAGCCCTGGTGGCTGGTACCCGGCTCAGCGTTTCACGCCCCGGCAAAGTCTCAAGGCTCATTAATAAACTAGGAGCAGGTTGGGTTTAACCGGCAGCCACGAGACCGTGTGGACGCCTCCCAGTGGCGTGAAGGTGCCACCCGCCCACGCAGGGCTGTGGACTGCTCGTCCACCTTCTCACGTTGGCTCCGCGTGGACCCCCGGTCCTGAGGTCGGTCATCCTCGGGGAGGGTCCCCCAGAGAGGCAGAATCTGGTAAGTTCCAGGGCGCGGGGCTGGGCTCACACAGGCGGGGCAGCCCGGCTTCCCCACCTCGGACCCGGTCTGGGCCCAGGAACCTCCACTGCCTCCTCTTCTTTGACGTCACCCTTGGGTGGCGCAGCTTGGTTTCAGCGTCAGGGCCCGTTTGTCACCGCCTTAATGCAGGATGAACATTTCTCCACGGCTTCTCAGAGTTTTCGGCCACTGCCCAGGCAGGGCTACCCTTCTGAACACTTGAACATTTTTGATTAAACAGAAATCGGGTAATAAAGATTCAAATGTTTGGCAGTGCACGCCAGGCGTGCAGTGCTGCATTTCAAACACACAATAGGTGTAAATCTTACACTGCAGAATTAGAAGGTCAATTTCCAAGAGATTAGGTAAGAAAATTCCCCAAAACATACATTTTTCGTAAGCAAGCACCATCTCTCCACCCCCCTGCACAGCGAACACTCACAAGCTCCCCGTCCTCGGGCGACAACGCACAGGTGGGCTCCCCAGAGCCCGCAGAAGGCCCCGGCTCCACGGCAGTCGCCTCCTGGTGACACACCATCCCTCAGCCTCTCGTCTTCTCCGTCTCCTCTCCCCTCCCCCAGCTCCGCTTCCAGGGACAGGCCCCCACCGCGCGCCCCCCCAGCCCCGCAAGTACACTGTCTGCTCTGGAGGGCACCCGATGCACTTTTGGTCTTTTTAGGGCCACACCCGCGGCATACGGAGGTTCCCAGGCTAGGGGTGGAATCGGAGCTGCAGCTGCCGGCCTACACCACAGCCACAGCACCGCCGGAGACTTAATCCAAGGAGCAAGGCCGGGGATGGAATCCACGTCCTCACGGACACCGTGTCAGGTTCTTAACCCGCTGAGCCACAGTGAGAGCCCCATACCACGCATTTATAAAGCTTCTTGACCTGCTGGTCTTCCCCGGCTGTGCCCAGTGCCCAGAGCCACGGGGCCGCATCAATGTGTGGTGACCAGGACCCGAGTGGGGGCAAAGGCCAGGACCCGTGGGGCGTGGTCAGCTGGGGGGGGGCAAGTTTACTTAAGAATTGAAATCTTAAGTATATTTCATATTAAGACACAGAGAGATTATGGTGACTGTGAAAATCCACACGCGTCTTTAAGAGAAATCCAAGTTGAGGTTCAGAGAGAGGCTTTGCAGCCGGCAGGCCGTGGGGACACTGCCCCAGGTCCAGGGTTCCTGAGCTCTGGCAGAGAAGCGGTCAGGGGCTGTGGCCTGGGGCAGCAGTGGCCCCTCCGGGCTGGCCCCTGTCCTTCTCCTCCCCCACTCAGGAGGTAGGGGCCCTGAGGGCGGTGGGAGGGGCAGGGGATCGGCAAGGGCCCCAGAGCGAGGAGGATTCCCAGGGCTGGGGGTCCCTGGCGCCCCCCCAGCCCTGCGGGAGGTGAGATGTGTGGACAGCGGGGCCCGGACCGGCTGGCCTGGTGGCTGCCTCGTCCTCCTGACCTTGGAGGGCCCTTCTGAGGTCCCCGCCCCCAGCCCTGAGGGTGTCTTTCCCAGCCCTGCCTTGGGGGCTGCACCTGATCCCCCCAACCCCAACACCACCTCAATCAGCGGAAGAAGGGAGAGAAAACCACAGCCCAGAGCACTCAGCCCCCGTCGGCCTTGACCACACCCTCCAGCCTGCAGGCAGGTGGTCCTGCCCTGTCCCTAACTCCCCTCCCCCTCCAGGAACAAGGATCCCTCCAGGGCTCACAATCCCCCTTTGTTGAGCCATTGGAACCCGCAGTGAAGATGAGGTCAGGTGCACTCACGCCCCGTCCTGAGGCCCCGCCCGCCCGCTGCACCTCCCTGCCCGGCCTCACCACTCTCAGCTCAGGACAGCGAGGCCCGGAGCCTGAGCCGGGAGCCGGCATCCTCCCTCCTCTGACACCGCTCAGCAGCCTCCCAAGCTGTGCTGCACGGGCCTCGCCTGCAGAGCCCCCCACGGGTACCCGCAGCCATGAGCGCTCCTGCCTGGTCGCCGGCAGAGCCCCCAGTCAGCCCAGCAGTGACTCCGCAGTTGCCAGTGAAACTCAGCAACTGCAGCCCCAGGGGAAGGAAGCGTGTACTTCCCAGAGAAAGTGTGCATTTGGTCAACTCGTTTCCACAGGGAGCGTCGCCTGCTGCCCGAGAAGCTTCCCACAGGCTACGCCGGCAGCACACCAGGCTGGAGGGAGTGGGCTCCCAGGACGAGGCCGTCGTCACCAGCCCCAGACGAGGGGACACCGAATAAGCGAGTCTCCCAGACAGATCTCGCACGGCCTGGAAGTCAGCTGTCCCCAAGTTGCGGGGGAACCTGGGCACGCCTGGGTGCTGATGCCCGAGCTCAGGACCCAGGGTCCAGAGGAGGGCGGAGGACAGCCTGGGACCCGGGAAGGTGCTCGGGACTCCCCGACCAGCCCTCCCGTCCGGCCCTTGCGGGAGAGCGGGGCAGTGAACGAGCGACCCGAGCACTGACACAGGGAACGGGAGCTGAGGCCACTCACGGGGCGCCCAGCACCCTGGGGAAGAGGCCTCGGGGTGGGGGGCTGTGTTTGAAATGGGAGAAGAGCACCTGCAAAGTCTCGGAGGCCCACTCAGGGTGAGGGCTTGACGCGACACGGGGATCCGGGCAGGTGTCTGTGGCCAAGCAGCCGGCTGAGCCGTCCTGTGACCTGGGAGGAAAGAGGAAAACAGCCAGTCAGGGGCAACCCGGACCGGCCTGGCGGAGCCCGCCCAGGTCCTGAAGCAGACAGTCCAGCTGCATCTCAGGCACAGCAGCTCCAGGGCATCTGAGTTCTGGGCTGGGGCCGCCGGGGTCTTCGTAGGTCTAGGAAAACAAGCAGAGAAGAGGCAGGCCCGCGGGGTCCGAGCAGCTTCCATCAGGAGACACCGCGGGGAGAAGCGGCCCCAGGCCTGGTGACGGGGGCTCGTCCGCATGGCCTGAGCCTCCTCCCCGTCGCAGTAAGGGCCTCCTGTCCGCTCTTCCAGACACCTCCTCCTGATTAGACGGCTTCAGTCATCCCTAAGTGCCTGTCGCGGCCACGGTCTGGGCCACAGGCTGCTCCCTGAAGAGCCGCGTTTCCATGGGACCCGGGGCCACAGAGGCTGGAGCGAAATCAGACTTTACACGAAGAAACGCAGTCACGTGAACACGGAGCCCGGGGCGGGGGAGGGAGCCCGCGCCTCGCGTGCTGAGCGCCGCGCTTCCCATCTCGGGGTGTCTGCTTCACGCTGCAGGCAGCACGGGGGTGGCGTGACGGGGTCCCCTGAGATCTGCTTCTAGTTCTGCTGTTTATTAGTCACAGGATCTTGGGCATGAGTGGTGGCTGCGGCTAAGAAATGTACTAGCCTGTGAGGTGGCCTGGATCCTTCTGTGCCTCCGCCATCCCCCCGCCCCGCCTCTGACCCCCACGCTACCCCTGCCTCCTCCCCTCCCCGACACACGGCACCTGTCTGTCCTGACACGTGGGTTAGGAAGCAGCCTTGAGCTCCCGCGGGAGGTCAGAGTGGGCAGGAGGGCTAGGAACCGTGGGCAGAACAGACACGGGCACACCTCGGAGCAGAGAGAGCAGCCACCCCAGGACCATGGCACCTCCACGCGGCAGAGACCACCAGGCACGTTAACTGCCCCAAACTTCGCTCTCGCCTCTGGACACCTGTTGCTGACAGGTGCTCTTAGAACGTGCGGCCAGGGGCACAGCCAGCTCCCGGGCGTCCTGTGGTCTCTGTGCCACCGGAGGGTTTTCTGGACACGCGGAGCTCACGCTGTCCTCTGGAGCGCACCCCACACCCAGCCCAGCAGGTGCTGCCACTTCTGCTAACAGGTCCCCAAATCCACCCACTGCTGTCACCGTGGCCCAGCGGCTCCCGCTCCCTCTGGGGCTCTGCAGTGACCTGCTGTGCACCCAGGGAGACCTCTGATGGCCCAGCCTGCCTCCAGACATACAAACCCCGCAGCCTGCTCATCGCCCCGGACAGGACGACCAGCACACCCCTCTCATGGTCAGACGGGACCCCCAGGCTGGGCGCCTGCTCTCTGCAAACCCGCCTCACCCAGCCTTCTCTTGCCTTTGACAGCTGCCCCCCAGCCTCCTCCCGAAAGCACCCTCCCCACCATGTCGGGAAGTCTCACACACACTTGCACACACACACGCACACATGCACGCTGCTCCTTCTGATCGCCCATTTCAGCCCCACCGCCTCCGACCTGTCCCAGCCGCACCCCCAGAGCCTCCAGGCCAGGCTCTCAGAACCACCACCTTCAGCACCCCTGCCCTCCACCCCTCTTCCTCTCACCTGGGCAACAGGTGCATCGTGCGCCGATGGACAGACCGGCCGCCCTCCATGTGCCGCTGTGCTGAGCAAGTTCCCGGAGCGGGCAGGGCTGATGGTGAGCAGAGGGCAGCCGCGAGCACGGCTCCTACACGCTCCTGGAACGGAGGCCTGGCCGCCTCGGGGCAGCTCCAGTGCAGAGGGGTGGGGCAGCGCGCCTGTGCTCTGACCCCCAAGCCCTGCCCTGGCCCAGGCTGGGAGGCTCCGCCCACCCGCTGCCAGGCCCGGGTCCGCTCCAGTGAGTCAGAACTCCCCCGGGGCTGTGCTGGGCGCTGGGTGTGTCCGAGCTCCCACTCCGGAGCGCCCAGGACGCACCAGGCATCCAGGACTGGCCGCTCTGGTTCTCACGGTGACCTCGGGACGGGGTTACGATCCGGCCCAGTGACCTTGCCGTCGCCGTGGCCATAAACACCATCTTCACACCGACTGGCCCTCGGCTGCCCTCGTCTGTGTCCTCGCCTGGGGCGGGGCAGGGAGCTGGGTGGGGTCACTTTCACAGGGACCTCAGTCACGAGGCAGAGCCCCATCTCCTAGTATGACTTGGGGGTGGCATTACAAGGGAATTTGGGGGCCCACCCTTAGTTCACGCAGTGAGCAAGCGTGGAAAGGCCAGAGTCCCACCGCGGGGCCCACAGTCTGAGCCCCGGCCTGGGCCCCCAGCGTCTTCCCTGTGCGGACAGCTCTTCACGCGTCCCTGTGTGATCCATGCCGTCGGGAGCCATGAGGCGGGAATAAACAGATAAATCCATCACCAATCAGATTATCACCCTCTGACAAGTGCTGTGAATAAAACATGCAGAAATAATCAGAACGGGGGATACTACCTGTTTGTCCAGGACAGCAGACGGCAGGGAATTCAAGGCTTAGAGCAGACGGAACCGCCCGTCCAAAGGTGGAGGCCCAGGAGAAGCCTGGTTGTCATGAGGGGAGCATATGCAAGGAGGTGAGTTCGTGCATGCATGTATGGGTGCACATATGTGTGTACATGTGTGTGCCTATATGTGCATGTGTGTGCATATGTGTGTCTACGTGTGTGCACATTTGTGTGTGTATGCATATGTGCATAGTGTGTGCATATGTATAGACCTATGTGCATGTGTACAGACATATGTGTGTATGAGCAAATGTGTGTGCAAATACATGTGTGTACATGCGTGTGCATGCACATGCACGTATGTGTGCATGTGTGCACATGTTTGTGTGTGCACATATGTGCCTATATGTGTGCATGCATATGTGTATAGTGTTTTATGTGCGTGCATGTATGTGTATGTGTGTCCACACATGTGTGTGTGCAAATACATGTGCATGTGTGTACATATGTGTGCCTATGTGTGTGTTTGTGCATGCATGTATGTGTGCATGTGTATACATATTTGTGTGTGCATAGGTGTATGTGTGTGCATATTTGTACTGCATGTATGTACACATTTGCTGCATGTGTGTGCATGTATGTGCATGTGTGTGCATATCTGTGTACATATCTCTGTGTGCATGTGTGTGCATATGTGTGTACATATTTGTGTGTTTGTGTGTGTGCATGTGTGTTTGTAAGTGTGTATACACATATGTGCATATGTGCACATGTGTGTGGGGGCCTATATGTGCACGTGTGTGCATGCATATGTGCATAGTGTGTGCATGTATATGCATGTGTGCATGTACATGTTTGCACATATGTGTACATGTGTGCATGTGAGTTTATGCATGCATGTATTGTACATGTGCGTACATGTTTGTGTGTGGATATGTGTGCGTGTATGTACATATGTGCCTATGTGTGTGCATATTTGTGTGTGCATGCATATATGCATAGTGTTGCATGTGTGTGCGTATGTGTGTGTGCATATGTGTCCACACGTATGTGTGTGCAAATGTCTACATGTGTGTGCATATACGTGTGCATGTGTACATATGTGTGCATATGTGTGTTTGTGCATGCATGTATGTGTGTATGTGTATACATATTTTTGTGTGCATATGTGTATGTGTGTATTTGTACTGCATGTATGTACACGTTTGCTGCATGTATGTCTGTGCATGTGTGTACATGTATGTGCGTGTGTGCGTGTGTGTACATATGTGTGTACGTGTGTGCATGTGTGTGTAATGTATGTGCATGTGTGTGTGTGTGCACAGGCACACGTTTAGGAGTGAGTGTGCATTTAGGAGAGGGAGGGAGAAGCACCCCCACCCTGTTCACACCTCTGAAGCCGAGCTCTCTGTTGCTTGCAGCACAGCCCGGCTGGCTCAGGGCCCACCCCAGGGGGCTTCCCACAGACGCTTCTGCACCTCCCCAGGGAAACACCAGAGCAGGTGGCCTTTCTTCATCTAAGGGTCATGGTCACAGAGTGGCCTGGAGGACCCCACTGTGTCGTACTCTCTCAGGCCAGAGCCAAGGAGAGCCTCCAGCACAGCCCTTGGGGTGCCAGGGCTCCCCGACACACTGAGACCATCCAGTCTCCCCTGGAGGCCAGGAGGAGCGGCTCCCAGAGGCGGCAGGCTCAGGACACAGCTGGGAGCCGGGAGCCGCTGTGAGAAGACTCAGACCAGAGGGAGCGGCCAGCCAGGCCCCCAGGAGGTCGACCCAGGGCCTCTGGCAGCCGAGCCCCGGTCCAGGCCCCAGGTGCCAGACATCCCAGGTGGCAGGCCACACAGATCTCATTACCGTGCAGGCGCTGGTGGCTTCTGAGCATGAGCAGCGGCCAGGGACGGTCAGCTGCTGCGGGGTGGCGGGCACGTTGGGGAGACCCGGGACGGGGGTGCGCTCAAACTGCCCCATCAGGGAGAGGCAGACACGGGGCGCAACGGGGCGGCGCCTTTCATCCAGGGCCTCCCACAGCCTGGCCTGGAGCGGGAGCTCCGCGCCAGCCTAGAGCCCGCCCACGGTCAAGACCTGAGCCCGAGAGCACCGCGTGGGGCCCCACAGGCCGGGGTGTCCACCTCAGAGCGCAGGCCGGGGAGAAGGGCGGAGGAAAGCTGCCCCCGCACTGACTCCCGCATGGGGGGGGGGCGCTGCGGCTGCTGGGGGGAGCACGGTCACATTTTCCCAGGAAACGCTGTAAGGGGCTTGGGAACATGCGGTTATATCTTTTCTAAAAGTGCCCAGAGACCTAATTATAGGACGTGGAGCAGCTGGGTTCAGTTCCCTCCAATGTTATGAAAGAGCTAAATGAATGTCAGGTTTCTTCTTATAAAAAGAAACAGAAAACTTTTACCAGGAAGCAGTGGGTGGGTCAAAAAGGAAAAAAATAAAGCAGAGGAAATGAGGCAAAGGTGAAGGCAGAGGTTTCGGGTGGATAGCGGGCTGTCGGGCCAGCGGCTGGCCAGCAGAGAAAGTGCTGGAAAAGGCAGCTGGTGGAGATCAGAGCTCCTCCCCAGGAGGTCCTGGGCTCAGCTTGGAGGCTGGTTTAAAGTGAAGATTCTGGAACTTCATCCCATGCCTCAAGTCCCAGTGTCTGGTGTCCACAGGTTCTCAGCTCTTCCGCAGCACGGCTCTCTGACCGGGAGACCCCAGGTTGCCAAGGCGACCAGAGAAAGGATTCTGGATGCCCTTTGCACTGAACCAGCCCTCCTTGGTGTTCACGGGCCCAGGTCCCAGCCAGGGACACAGCTGCTCCCCGAGGGTGTCGCTCAGCCCCAGAGCGCTGCATCTAATGGCAGCAGGGACAGAGACGGGTGGGAAGGAAGCCAGACCCACAGCCGTGAGTTCTGAGGGCAGGGCCGTCCGTGTATCCTTGACATTTATTAGTCTTAAAGTAGAGTTGATCTGCAACGTTGTGCCAAGTTCTGCTGCACAGAGGTGACTCGGTTACACATCCACACACATTGTTTTTTATATTATCTTCATCCTCATCTGTCCCAGGAGACTGGATATTGTCACTGTGCAGTAGAATAGGACCTCATTTTTATCTGTTCTAAATGGAACCGTTTGCATCTGCTAAGTCAGGAAGAGAAAGACAAATACATGCGACATCACTTACATGTGGAATCTAAACTACGGCACGAGTGAACCTACTTACAAAACAGAAACAGACTCACCGTCGATATTTAAAGGGACGAAACAGTTCAGAGAAATTAGGGTTGGAATGTTTGTGAGACATAAGACCAGTACTTAGTTCTTTCATTTGCAATAACCCCAGGAAATTTTTCGTAGTTTGGTTTCTGTACTTGCCCGATTGCTGAAGCTCTTGAAGAGAAAAACCAAATTATTTTGTTTAGAAATGCAGTTTTAAATGTATCAGGGAATTTAAGTTTGTCAATAAAATCAAGAATTTGATATGTTTAGCTCTAGCTAATGTAACAATAGTTAACTTCTTCAACACAATTGCATTTATGTAACATTAGATTTATAAGCAGAATAACGAGATTTGGGGAAAGACGATTTCTGGATATGTAATTTTACTATATCAAGGACTCCGTGCTCAAACATTGTAAGAGGATTCTCCTCTGTCAGGAAGCCTGCTGTTGGCGTCAGAAAGCCGCCAGACGGGAGGTCCAGGGCTTCGGTTTTCACTCTGCTGGACCCGAATAGCTGGGTGCGCCTGGTGTGGTGCGATGACAAATGACCAAAACCAGGACGGCAGTGAAGACACAGCCTGAGCATCTTTCCTTCCCACGTGGAATCGCCGGGCCCCCCACAGATGCCGGAAAGGACTAAAGTGACCAGAGGGGACACAGAAGACGGCTCATGGCCCCGGCACCCGGGAGTCCCTGTCACCGTCCAGCACAGGTCACGGAAGCCCCACCCCAGAGCCCGACACATCTCACCACGCTCTGGGAAAGGAGGCGGGCTGGGGAAGGCACTTTCAGAGCTGCTCCCGGACACCTTCGCAGTTATGCCGCTTCACTGAGAAAGATCGAGGATAAACGGAACTGTCAACTGTAACCCGTACTGCTACTAAAAATGGTAAACCATCGGCGCTCAAAAGGGTCAGATTATCACAAAGACACCGCAGCGGGGTCGGGACCCGGGGGACTGGAAGAGCCGGGGCCACGCCTCCGTCCAGGAAATCGGCCCAGGAAATCGCTAAAGGGCAGGACCTCCGAGGAGGAGCTCACACACCCGTGGCCAACAGGACCCGGAGGAAGTCCGCCGTGATGGGGAAAAACCTAGAAAAAGAAACTGAGAAACAGGAACCAAACTGCATTCGCATTACGAAGTCAGAGGTGGAAAGCGAAGCATTCAATTATGCTGAGAAAAAGCAGGAAGGAAAAGGGCAAAGGCCAGTGATGCTTCCTGCCCGCTGGGGAGACTCCAGGTCTTCTGAGGTTATACCTGGAGCGCTTTCTGGCTTGGGGTTGTCAGTGCAGCTCCGGCCCAAGTGCATCTCTGGACCCACAGGCTTTAGGTCAGAGGCCTGTTGTCGGGCTGCACCCTGGGCTCTTCCGGGGCCACCACTTCAGCCCCCTTGAAGTTCAGGCTTTGTCCTCACAGCCCCCGCCCGGTACCTTTAACGTTCCCACAGGCAACCTCGGCCTGTGCGTCCTTATGCACCTGCTGTTCGCTGCGGCCGGCTCAGCTCACTGATCTCTTTCCTTTAGACATCGATTGTCTGCAGGGTACTTCTCACTGCTCGGCCGGGACCTGGCTACCCCGGGGCGGAAGGCAAGGCCACACGCTCCTTCACCACGAGGGCCTCAATTTCACGTCATCAGGTGTCTGCGGGGTCCCTCCACAGGCAAAGCCCTGCCCTGACCTCTAAAATCCGCAGTCCTCGGTCAGAGCTGATGCAGTGAACGGCCCCGAGTGAACTTGGGACCTTGTATCCAGGCCGTTTCCCCAAGCCCAGCGGAGGGACAAAGCACAGGATCTGGGGGCGCCTCCCCACAGCCCCCTCCCTCCCCGGTGCAGGAAGGCCCTTTCAGTGGGGCCACCCTGCCAGCCACCACCCTCTCGGGGCCCCAGGTGGGGGACACGTGCTGGCGGGGCCTGAGCTGTCCAGCTCATCCTCACGTGGCGAGGGCGTGGCCAGCCTGGGTCATCCAAGCACTGAGGCCATCCCCGTTGCCACCCTCCCGGGCACTTTGCCGTCAACACTGAGACTCCGTCCACCCAGCTGGGTCAGCTGCGGCCTCGTGCTGCTTGGATGTTTCTCTTCCATCAGAGACCCGGCCCACCAGGGATCGCTGGGCCTCCTCAGCCCCCTCCCCCACCAGGAGCTTGGGAAGGGCTTGGGAGGCTTCCAGGAGGGTGGGGTCCCCCGGGCGGCCGTCCTGCCCCCCGCAGCCTGACCGGGTCCCTCCCACTTCCAGCTCTGACACTGAGGAATGCCCGCTCCTCTCCCATGCCTGCCTGGGCATCTCTGCCCGGGCCCACCGAGTGGCAGTGGTGACCAGAAAGCCAGACCAGCATGCAGGGCCGTGCAACCTCTGCCCCCAAGCAGATGTCTCTGTGGCCCAGCTCTGCCCTCTGTCGCTTGGCTGTCCGGAGCTACCCATTTTACAGGTGAGAAAACAGCCCTGAGGTCACACAGCCCACAAGGCGCACAGCCTGGGCCACGGTCTCCACCACGGGGAGCGGCAGGTCTCAGCAGAGGGTGGGGTGCGGCGCAATGTGGGGTCGCAGACCCTGGGGCGTAGGTCCCTGCGGCCAGCCCCCAGCCCGCCCCGGGGCTCCTGCGGGGAGAGTCCAGCAGCAGGGAGAGAGTTACCTCTGCCTGGCACGTGGTTCCAAACAGGCCTGCCTCAGAGCTGAAATTTCACTTTGTTTAGAGATAAACCAGAGCAGCGACACCCCCATCCCCCGCCACCTAAAGAAAAGACCCAGCTTTGGGTACCAGTCTTGTCCCATTTTTCATACGGATGCTGCTTTCACGGTATGTTCAATTCATAAAAGTTCAGGGCCTACGCCTGACGATATGTGTGCTTTTCTACATTAAATTAGATTTCAATAAAACAGTTTAAAAAAAACTACATTTCCAGGCAATTTTCCCTAGAAAGGCCTTTCTCCCAGCTGCTTGCGAGCTTTTCCACGGCTTCCCCGAGGCTCCAGCCAGCAGGAGCCTCAGTCCTCATTTAAATGGGAAACGCCATATTTAAAGAATAATTTCCCCTCGGAGTGATTTATTAGTCCTGGAGTGCTGGGCCACTGCTACCGAGAATATGACAGTTCTCTACGAACTGATATAAACAAGTCTCCAAACGCACTGTCAGCGTCCGAGTCAGGTGTATCAGCAGGTACCATCTGAATCAGTGCTGTGTGCATTCTGACTGCACGTGCACGCGCAGGCCCATGGCACAGGAAGCGAGAACCCTGGGTACCATGGCCAGAAAGGACCGGGCTCGGAGAAGGATACTTCTTTCCGTTGTTTCCCTTTGTATCCCTTTTTAATTTTGTTCCAGGTGCGTTGCTACTTATTAATAGCTAATTTATAAAAACAACCAATAAAAAGTCCTGTTTTTTCTCATGGCCCATTCTCAGATCTGCTTCCTTTTCATGGTATCCTCTTACCTAAAAGGCAGAATTCCTAATTATCCCCACAAGCGGCAAAGGTCGTAACCTTGAGGAACCAGGGCTCGCTCTTCGGCAGGTGAAAGAAAAAGATGAGATTGTTTCCCTCGTTAAAATTTGCAGGAAGGCACATGCTTTGAAGCACAGGCTCATCAAAATTTCCCAAAGGACACACAATCACAGCTCCTTTTTCCAACTTGAAAAAAAAAAAAGCGTATTAAAGCTGTGAAAAACACTATGACAATTTCTTTTAAAAAATAAATCTAGAACTTCCTTATGATCCAGCTTTGCTCCTTCTGGGTATAGACCCAAAAGAATTGAAAGCAGAGGTTCAAATATATATTTGCGCATCAATGTTCTGAGAAGCATTTTTCGTAAAAGGTAAAACATGGGCACAAACCAAGTGTCCACAGGGTGGTCGAGTGGACAGCAAACAGGCTCCATGCAGACATGGAGTATTACGCAGCCTTGAAAAGGGAGGAGAGTCTGACACAGGGCACAGCAGGTATGGGCCTTAAAGACACTTTACCGAGTGAGTGCCAGGCATGAACGCACGGTGCAGTATTGCTGAGCCGAGGTCTTTAAAGCCGTCAGTCTCAGAGCCAGAGAGTAGAGGCTGGGCCGGGGACAGATGCAGGGTGAGTCTCCGTCCTGGGGGCGGGCGGTGGTGACGGCTGCAATCAGGTGAGGGGACTTACCGCCACGGAACTGTGTGCTGGAAACCGGCCCAAATGGGAAATTTTAAGTTACGAACATTTCGCCATCATTTTTTAAATCTAAAAAAAATCTTGAAAAGATATGACCATATTTACAAAACAGAAAGAGACCCGCGGACATAGAAAACAACCGCATGGTTACCAAAGGGGAAAGGAGGCATTGAATTAGGAATTTGGGGGTAACGTACACTTGTGTTATATATAAAATAGATAAGCACAGCGCGGGGAGCTCGGCTCAGTCGTTCATCATAGCCCGAAAGGGAAAAGAGGGAAAAAGAGCAGACGGATACACGTATAACTGAACCCCCGGGCTGTACGCCTGAAACTAACATGACATTGTAAGCCAACTACACTTCGATACGATTAAAAGCGAATAAATAATCGTTTCTGAAAAAAGCATGCTGGATGAAAAGCGCCTTCAAAGTAACGGTGTGTAAAGCCCTTGGGAGCTGAGAACTGCAGCACACAGGCCGCCGCACAACGACGCTTCTTCCCCAGCTTGTAACAGGACGGACACGAGGCGTTTGCGGACCTGGCCGCATGCCTGCCTCACGCCCAGCCCCGAGCCCCGTGGCCCAGCCTGCAGGTGCCGAGGAGGTCCTGGGCCTCCTTCCTCCCTCCCTCCTGCCTTCCTTCTCTCCTTCCTTCCTTCTTTCTTTCCTTCCTTCCTCCCCATAACAGGCTCACCTGCTCCGCCTCCAGCCCCTCCTAGAAGCTTCCCAGCCTCCTCCCCCTTTAATTAAGTCAGTCACTGGTCATGGGGGGGGTAAAGGAGAAAAGTGTCCCGATTTTCAATTTTCTAGAAGTTTGGAGCTGTTGGGGGGGCGGGGGGGAGAATGCTCCGTCGCCCCCCTCCCACCGTGTGTACGCAGAGGGGCACCGCTAAGGCACACAGGCCGCAGGCTCCACTACGGGATCAAAAGCCAGTTTGCTGGGAAAGGGAAAGTGGGGAGCCGTCCCAGGCCGGGTCGTGGTGGAGACAACCCTCCCACCCACACAGAGACTCACCGTTCACGCCGGGCTCGGGGAGCTTCGAGCAGGGACAGTGCGGGCACAGGGTGGGGACAGCGCGGGCACAGGGTGGCGGCGTGGGCTCTGAAAGCATCTCTCCTGGGCCACGCCAACCTTCGCGAGGAGGAGGCTGATTCTCGGGACCCTGTGGAGGTAGCCGAGCCAGGGTGTCCTCCCTGGACCTTCCTGGGGAGCAGGGCTGTGCCCACCCCTGAGTGCTGGGCCGATCACAGCCGTCCGTCTCAGAAGCGACTCCTCTCTAACCCCGGGCCCCCGAGGGACAGGCCGAGTCTCAGCCTTGGGACCGAGCCGTCAGCTGGGGGAGCGATCCCAGGGCACTGGGGGGGGGCTCCGGGCAGATGGAACTGGGGGGGAGCGGACCCAGGCGGCCGTGGAGCAGGTCGGCGCTGCGGGGATGTCTGTCCTCCAGCCTCGGGATCCCACTGGGCGAGGGTGGCCCATGGGTGCCGAGGGGGGCTGCGTCGGGCGGGGGTGCAGCAGCAGAGAAGCCCTGGCAGAGGGGAGCCGGGTGGGCGCTGTGGTGGAGAACCTCTGGGTTCCACCTGTGCGCTGTGGTTGCCAGCAGCGGCTGAAGGTAAAAGGTGACCCACGTGACAGCCGAGGACACCGAGGTCCAGAGAAGGGACACGAAAAGCAGAAGAACCTGGCTGTGCATTCACATGGCAGGGTTCGTATCGGCCGCCAGCAACTCAAAACGACAGACTCAGGGACCCCAGGGGGCCCCTTGAAAGTCACTAGAAGCTCTGGGCACTGACACCATCCCCACCAGGAGCCCCAAGCACCTGCCATAGGCCCAAGAGGCATGGGCTCCAGCCGTGAGTACAGTCAAGTCTCTGCCGTTAAGAGGCTCACCATATAAAAATGACAGAGAAGCGTGAAAATCGAGAAAAGTGAAAAAGGTCTAAAGACATTCGAGATTCGTTTGGTGGAGGAAACAACAGCTCAAGGGATTAGCCGGGAGTCCCCTGGTGGCTCAGTGGATTAAATATCCTGCATTGTCAGTGCTGTGGCTTGGGTCACTGCTGTGGCACAGGTTCGATTCCTGGAAAATCCACACGCCACAGGTATGGCCAAAAAACAGGGGGAAGACTAGCTGATTTTTCCTGGAGGGAAAGGGAGTCCCTCAAAGAGAAGGTGACGTCCAACGAGACTCTTTTCGAGAGGTATTTTCAAGCAGACCTAGGAAGGGGCACTTCAGAGACTGTGGGCAGCTCAGAATGGAGCGGTGACAAAGGACAGAGAAGGGGGCGCTGTTAGGAGTGTCACACGACACAGGGGGGTTCACTCCCCCCCCAGTGAAGGTGGGGGAGGGTTTGTCCTGAGAAGAAACAGAAGCAGAGCCAGGTCGCAGAGTGCCTGCCGGGTCTTAGCTACCGCCTCGTAAGGAACATCCCAAGCCTAGCGCCTAACGCATCATGTGTCCAGACAGCTCTGCAGACTGGGCGGAGTCCTGTCCCCTCCACCAGGCTCTTGCCGGGCTCGCCAGGTCTGGTGATTGGGGGGGGGTCTCACCCCTCCCCAGGCATCTCATGCTCCAGAAGCGGTCCCAGCTTGTCCTCACGGGGGGCGGGGTGGGGAGGGGGGGCGAAGGCCTATGGAGAGGCCCCGTGAGCAAGCCTCACCTCCCCGGCACCCTGCGGCCAAGGCCAAGCCCTGGGCCAGGCCGGACTCGGGGCGGACGCCGACTGCACCTCTGGACAGCAGGCGCGAGCGTGCACTGCTGGGCGAGGAGGAGGATCGGAGCCTGTTTTTCAGCGCACAGAGCAGTTCTAGGAGAGCCGTCGAGGTTTCTATGGGAAAGTGGTGACCTCAGACTCGTTTGGGAGAAGAAAACTAACCAGTCGACAGCATCCACTGTGTACTCGAGTGACTGGCCCTGCTCTGGTCTTCGGGGTTTGCTCTTGGCCTGTGGCACCGGGTCAGCGGGCATTTCTCCCGGAATAAGCAGTTCCTTCAGGAAGAAGCCTGGGCCGTGAACGCTGGCATTCCTGGGGCAGCCCCTTTCCCCACAGAGAGGGCCAGATTCCAGGGAGGGACCTGACTTCCCCACGGCTGGGCGCGCCCCGGGAGAGCTGGCTGAAGCTGCATCCATGAATTCCCCCTCGCTGCTCTTTCGACCATTGCAGCTTAGACCAAATCCCCTGGCGAGCTCTTTCTGCACTTGAAAAGATAAGTGGGAACCACTGCAAATGCAGCTAAAAAGAAGTCGAGATACTAAAATCCCGGTTTTAACATATATTGATCCAATGCGGTGTTTTCAGACGTAAACAAAAAAAGGAACAAAAATTAAAAAGAAGGAGAACCTCAGCTAGAAACTTTTCTAATAAACCACTCACAGCTTGGTACACAGACACTGCTAACTTTGGTGGGGCCTCTGCCAACTCTTCTCAGGCCATTGGTGCATGAAAACAATGTAATATAGTGATTCAATTTTCTAAAGAATCAGTTAGCAATTAAGCAGAGAATGTTTGGGAACAGATATTAAATTCTAAAGAGAATTGCCATTTAAACTTTAGACTTTTCTGAGCAACAGAGGAACATCAGGGAACAGTTAGGAAGTTTCTCTTGAATTTCAGGGAGGAAATTATAAAAATTGAGGTCAAAGACCCTTTGGGATTTTTTAAATGAATCGGTGACCTTGATATGGCTCTAGAAGGCGACAAGGGCACTTAGGATTGTTTTAGGGGCTGTTCATGTGCTCTTGTTGCAATTATCAGATCTGCAGATAGCCGAGAAATTCCTGGCACACCGGTTACGGGTCATCGGAAGCACCAGTCGTTCTTCGCAGGTGGTTCTGGAAACACAGTCCGTCTCTGCCGGGAGAGCAGCCTTGAGCAGGAACCATCCACCTCAACTTCATTTCTTCATTTATCCAACGAGTTCGAGGACTCAGAATCTGCCACATACCAGGCTCGTCCAAGGCCTCCGGAAAACAGCAGCAGGCGCCTGCTTTCCTGGAGTCCTCGCTGCTCCCAGGGTCAGAGGCCTCCAAACGTCGGTCCTCGGAACCCTGTTTTTGTTAGAAGAGGCCCAGCCTCCACTTCGGCCTCCAGCCCGGCCTCCAGCTGACGAACAACCAACGCTCTGAGCCAGTGTTTCTTCTCACGTGCTAAGTGCATGTTAGCCCAGATCTTGCCAGGACATGTTGGGGGGGGGGGGCTAGCACACCGAAATCGCAATGGGAGCCCAGCTCAGCCCCCAGCACCCTCTCTTGCAGCCAGACAGGTCTGACCAGTTCACCCAGCTCTTCCAGGCTTGCTTCGGTGCGCCCACAACCATGAGGGGGATTTTATCAGGCAGGTGCTTGGGAGACACAAAGAATAGCTATGGAAAGTGCTTACTCGGGCCGACGGTGGTTGCAACGGCTAAGTCCGTCCAAGGTGGACAGATTATTCAGGACCGGGGTAATTGGGACCAAGAAGTCAAATATCATGTGTGTGGACCCCGTAGGAGAACTGCGGCCGTGGCTGGAAATTCTGGTTGAAGGCGGAACAGGGAAAACCTAAATAAAGCTCCCTCAGGGAAAAATGGCCTAAAAACTGAAAATGCTAAAAAAAACAAAACAAAACACGAAAACGCGCTACAGAGAAGAGCTGGGGGAACGCTCACGGAAACCCCAGGGAGAGGGGTCACCTTCCCGGAGCCGAGGGGGGTTATTCACTCGGCGGTAAAGGAAACCTGGGGGCTGGCGGTCTGCAAGCAGAGGCTCCCCTCCAGGCGGCGGACCCCAGATGCTGTTCTCCTAAGTCCTTCCTTTCAAATGCAGCAGCCTCCTTCCTCTGGGCTTTTAATGACGCCCTCCGTTCACCCCCACACTCCCCACCGGGCACCACCCAAGCCCTCTGGTCTCCTTCAAGGTCTCCTTCAAGCCTCTACAGGAGGAGGCTGTTTCCTTCCCCAGGCTTCTCCACCTCCTCCGCTCCGGGCCCCCGCCTCAGGCCCTCGGAGAGCACTGCTCCTCCGACCGTGCGGGGTCCAGCCAGCCGCGTCCGAGGGCGCGCTCTCTCCATCCTCACCTTCAACCCGGACCCGCGCGGTCCTTGAAACACGCCCCTGCCTTGACCTCCTGTCCCCACCCCCAGGCCCAGCCCGGCGCCATCTCCTCCCCATCTGCTCCCCTCTCATTCCAGCTCCTTCCCTGGGCCCGTCGCCTCCAGGACGACGTGAGCCACACGTGCGAGGCTGCTCCAAGCTCTTCCTACTAGACACCTGCCTGTGAAAGTCACAAAGGCACCTCAGCCTGAACTCCCGGCCGCCCGGCCGCCCCCTCCCAGGGTCTCTAGCATGGGGTCCTGTGGGGCCCCCATCTGGGGTGTGGCTCCACGGTCACCCAGTGCACCGCCCAGGGTCTCAGAGGCCGTCCTTCACAGACACACACACACGCACTCCCCCTCCACGTATCTAATCTAAGACCAAATCACGCTCACTTTAGTTCTCGGCTCTTTCTCCCCTTTACCTGTTTCGTCTCCGCTGCCAAGCGCTTAATACCTTCAGGCCCGGCTCCTCCACCTCGACGTCCGCCGCCGCCCCTGAGCCGTCGTGCTCCGCCCTCCCGCCCCCCGCCCCGGCCCCGCCGGCTCTCCTCCGACCTGCCTCGACTTTCCTCCCGCCCCCTCTGCACCGCCGGGCCCCCAGCACCTCGCCCCCCTCTGTCACCTCGTCCACTCCCTTCACCTGGTCTCCTTGCCAAGCCCTTCGCAGCCTCCCCGACCAGGTCAAGGTCGCCATTTATCACAAGTTCTCAGAGCGCCTCGCACCCCAGCCTTGTCTCCATCATTCACTCCTCTGCCTCCAGCCGCTGAAGAAGGAGAACCGGATCAGATTTCTCTCCTGCTGAACGCGGCCCAGCAGGTTCTTTCCTAGGCTCAGGAAACATCCACGCCGCTAACCATGGCCTCTGATCATCCCTTAACGAGACCCCTGGCTCCCCTTCCACGCTGTGCCAAGGCTTTGGGCCCTCCCACTCTAGCACTCCCAGCTCCAGGAGCCTAACCTCCACAAAGCGCTGCTCCTCCTGGAAGGAGGAGGCTGGGAGCCGCTCGGCCCTCCGGGAGCCCTGGGGTGCGTGCACGGTAAGATCCGCGCGCATACGGCGGGCGGAGCAGCACAGCCTGGCCGCCTGGAGGCAGTGCCGGAGCCGGAGTCCACTCTGGACCGGTTCATCTCCTGTAACTACACACTCACACCATCCATTAAAAACATCTCCCCGTGCTGGCCCCTGGCGACGCCCCCGCCCCGGTCGCAGCTTCTCCCCGCCCGTCTGCGTCAGAAGCTCACGCGGATGGAATCGTAGGGTACCTGCCCTCCCGTGACTGGCTTACATCACGTGGGGTCACGTCCACACGGCCCATCGCGGCGTCACACGCGGCCGCCTTTCCTTCTTTCTCGGGCCTGAGGATTCCTTTCTGGGTACAACCACGTTTTCTTCCTCCGTTCACCCCTCCCTGGACGTTTAGGTTTTTCCACGGCCTGACCGCTGTGAATAAGGCTGCAGCGCACGCGGAGGAGCGGACGCCTCTTCGGGACGCTGGTTTGATTTTCTTCGGGTCAGTACCCAGGAGCAGAGTTGCCGGACTGCACGGTAGCTCTATTTTGAACTTTCTGAGGACCCCGTTCTCTTTCCCCACAGCGGCTGCACTAGCTTGCGTTTGCGTTCCCAGCAGCAGCGCTCAAGGGCTCCAGTGTCTCTACTTCCTGGACAACACTTGTATTTTTTCTTTATCTCTCTTTTTATTTTCTTTTTTTTTTTTTTGGTGGGTTTTGG
>PVHT020000050.1:795035-814348 GCA_004024745.2 Catagonus wagneri
CATTTTTAAGTCTAGTTTTTTTGGGTTTTTTTTTTTTTGCTATGGAGTTGTATGAGTTCCTTTATATTTTAGATCTTAAACCTCTGTCATATATATGGTTTGCAAATAGTTTTTCCCATTCAATAAGTTGCCTTTTCACTCTGTTGTTTCCTCTGTGGCATGGAAGCTTTTTAGTTCAGTGTGCTCCCTCTTGTCTATTTTTGCTTTTTTTTTTTTTTTTTGGCTTGTGCCTTTGGTGTAATGCCCAAGAAATCCTTGCCAAGACCAACATTATGAAGCTTTTCATCTATGTCTTCTTTTAGGATTTTTACAATTGCAGTTCTCGTGTTTCCATCTTAAATTCATTTTGAGTTGATTTTTGTGTATGACGTAAAATGAGGGTCCAGCTTCGTTCATTTGCATGTGGAGATCCAGTTTTCCAGCCACCGTTTGTTGAAGAGACACTGCTTTTTCCCATTGTGTATACTTGGCTCCTCATCAAAGATCGAAGGACCAAATACTTATGCATGGTTTTTTTTCTAGACTTTCTATTCCATGCCGAGATCTACATGTCTGTTTTCATGCCGGTGTCACACTCTCGGAATTACTTAGCTACTAACATATTTGGAGATCAGGACATGTGCTGCTTCTGGCTTTGTTCATCTTTCTCAGGGCTGTTTCGGCTCTTTGTGGCCTTTTGTGGTTCCATATGGATTTTAGGATGAGTTATTATATGTCTGTGAAAAATGCCATTGGTGTTTTGATAGTGACCGCCATGGCTCTGTCGCTCATACTGGGTGGTGTGGACACTTGAACAACATGAAGTCATGCAGTCCATGAACACAGGATGCGTTTCTGTTCGTTTGTCTTTAACTTCCTCCATCACTGTCTTGCTGTTTTCGGTGTACAAGTCTTTCACCTCCTTAGGGAAGTTTATCCCTAAGTGTTTTATTCATTTGGTCGCTATTGTAAATGGGGTTGGTTTCTTAATTTCCTTTTCAGATGGTTCATCTTTAGTGTACAGAAACACAAGATTTCTGAATGTTGATTTCGTGCCCTGTGACTTTATCAGATTTGTGTATTAGTTCCCACGGTCGTTTCGCTGCCTCTTTGTGGTTTTCTACACTAAGGTGCTGTCGCCTGCAAACAGGTGGTTTTGCTTTCCTTTCCAGTCCGAATGCCTTTTATTTCTTCTTCCTGCTGAGTTGCCTGCTCCACAGCCGAGCGTACACACGCAGTGCCCTTCCCTCAGTCAGGCGCTCCGACCTCCCTGCTGGTGGCTTCCAGTCTCGGCAGCGTGTCCCCTGCCCGTTGCCCTAGCGCAGTGGGTGGTATGTCACTGCCCATCTCTTCACATGTGAGGGCAGCACAGTAACGGCTCCTCAAAGACGCCACATCTGAATCCCACAACCCGTAGAGATGAGAGCAGAGAGAAGGACGTTTAAAACGGAGGTGACCCTGGACGGTGGGCAGGGCGTGGGGGATGGGCAAGGAAACCACAGGCATCCTTAAGAGCGGAGGACGGAGGAGGAGAGGCAGAGAGAAACTCGAGTGCAGAAGAAGGCCAGAGAGATGCTGTGCGGCTGGCTTGGAGAGGGAGGGAGGGGACCGCAGGCCAAAGGGAGTGGGGGCTCCCAGAATCGAGAAGGGCCAGCAACAGCCCCTGCCCAGGGGCTGCAGGAGGGACGCAGCCCCACCCACACCTGGATTTGAGCCAGCGAGGCTCACGCAGGGCTCCTCGCCTCCAGAACTGAGAGACCACGTTTGGGGTAATCTGTTACAACAGAAAGAGAAAATTAATAGAGGTGTCTGCTTTCTGTCCCCCCTTCATCCAGTAAGCTCGATGAGGGCAGGCATGCTTTTGTTCGGCATGGGTTTGCACAGAATCTAGCAGAGTGCTTGGAATTTGATAGGAGCTCAGTGAACAGTTGTTGAAAGAGTGAATGAATGAAGACTTCAAAGAAACCAATTGATACGGAGAGACAGACATAGATAGGCTGACAGATAGACTGACAGCTATTTCTTGAAGTCCACATAGGGAAGGCAAAAAGCATAGCCACTGCAAACAGAAAAAGCAATCAGTCTTATCTTTGGATGCGGGAGCTCCCATCAGCCCTCACCTTGCCTTCCTCATGACACGGAACCCACACCCTTCATCCCATCTTGCTTCAGGCACTTAGAAAGCGTACATTCCCACGGAGCCGGAGTCTGGCCGACACCGGTGCTTTTATGAAGGTGCGGGCCGAGCCTCAGGCTGCACCCAGTCCTGGGCAGATCCCACTCTGAAGGGAGCCCCTGCACCGGGCGTGGGGAGGTGGTGAGGTGGGCTTTCTGTAGGGGTTTGGTCTCTCGTTTCTCCGCATGGAAAGAAAACCCAGTGATGCAGAAGGTGGTGGCGGCAGAAAGGAAGGCCGGGTGACAGTGACGCAGCAGAGCAGAGGCTGAGGATGGGGCGCCATAGGGTGGGAGGCTGGGGGCAGGGGTCTCCCTTGTCTGGCTCGTCCCTCCCCGCCCCTCCCCCCCCTCCCCCCAGCACAGGGACACAGGCCCCACCCCGGGGAAGGACGCACTCCCTCTCCCCCGCAGCAGGTGTCTGGGGAACAAGCCGACAAGGCGTGATTAGAGGCAGGGAGTGGCAGCTGTGCTCTGAGGGAGAGGGCGGGAAAGCGAAGATTTTAAGGCTAAACAATCGGAAACGTGAATTAGATCTGGGAATAAACAAGGGTGTCTGAAGACAATTAGAGGGTGACCGCTGCGAGGAGAAGGAGAGAAAAGGCGGCACTCGGGAAATGGGACAAGCGAGGGCCCCCCGGCTCCTCCCCACCGTCCAGCCCAGCCCTGGGGGGCTGCCCCCTCCAGGAAAGTGCCCCAGCTCTCCAGGCGGAGGGGTGACTCGGCTCCCGTGGCGGTAGAAGCAGGGAGGTGACGCGGGAGGGGCAGTGGAGAAGGGACAGATGGCCACGCATGCATCCTGCAGTGACCTCTTCCACCCTCAGGTCTGGCTTGGCCTGGGGTCCGAGTGGTGGCGGAGAGGCGCTGGGTCACCGATGACTGCGACAGTGCTGAGGCCTTCCGCAGACCTTCCGCTGATTACCTGCCAGCTCCCACCCTCGGGGCCCCCAGCTTCTCTGTAGAATTTGCAGGCTCACCCACAGCTCACGGCTCTGCGCGTCTCTGCATTGGCTCAACGCCTTGCCCGCGTACTCTTCACCGGGGAACACAGCTCGAGAACAAACGTTCACCAGGAGAGGAGAAACAGAAGAGGGCCCACCGCCGTGAGAGGACGCCAGCCACCACGCCATGTTGCAGAATTCCCTCGGCTCGGTCAAAGCAGCAAGCCCGCCAGCCCAGAGGGTCTCGTTGCCCCATAAACAGGCACTCCCTGCGAAGAGCCCGCCACCCTCTTGGCTGCAAGCCCCGGGGAGCACCCGCGTGGGAGCACGAAGAACAAGTGCGCTGGAGCGGACTGACGCCGTGCTGAGCGGGTGGTACTCCAGACGCAAGCAGAGCTGCAATTTCAGAGACAAGTCGACCCTCCTCAGTCGGCCTTAAGTACAGTATGCGTGTGCATCTGTCAGAGTGTGAGCTAAAGAAAGTCACTCCTACCGATAAACAGAGCACATGTCAAAGATTTTTTCAAGGCATTGGCGACGGAACCAAGAGGTGGCCAAGCTGGAGAACAGCCTGTGGGCACTGGGTGTTTAGAAGCAGCGGTGCAAAGCTGGGAATAGATGGGTTAGAAATAAACCTGGCTCGTGCCCTGCAGGGCGACAGCCCCCTTGGGTGTGAGGTTCTCTTTTCTAAGCATCAGGAACTATTTACACTGAGCAAACACCTACCAGTTCAAGCACAGTTTCACAAAGTCATGGCACAGCTCAGTAAATGTGTCGGTGATGGGCTCGTGCCCGAAAAGACTTCACCGACTTCCCCCGGGGCCTGTGGGACAAGCCCCAGGGCGACGTTGGGGATGGAGCCACACTTGGACTTTATTTACAGGGTCTTCGAAAATAGTTTTTCAAATTCCTCCACATTGGAGTGGCTGGAGGGACAGACCGGGGATTTGGGGCTGGCATGTGCACCTGAGGGGTATGGATGGATGGGCACAGCCACCCGCTGCGCAGCACGGAGGGCTCTACCCAAGATTCTGGGATCACCCACGTGGGAAAAGCATGTGACGGAGAGCAGGCGTGTGTGCGCGTGTGACTGCATCACCTCGCTGCACGGCAGAGATGTTCACAGCCTCGTCGATCCCCTCTACTTCAGTAAAACTTTAAAAAAAAATAATAATAATTTTCTTAGCAGAATATTAGAAAAGGGTGAAATAAAAGGAGCATTCTTTTCAGATGATATTGTTCACACATAGACCATTCGGAGGAGTCTCGAGCTTGTCAGGGCCGAATTGTTTCCCAAATTCACTCGCAATCACTGTGGCCCAGTGCCTCAGCCCGTGGCCCAGTGTCTCAGCACGTGGCCCAGTGTCTCAGCGTGTGGCCCAGTGTCTCAGCCCGTGGCCCAGTGTCTCAACCCGTGGCCCAGTGTCTCAGCGTGTGGCCCAGTGTCTGAGCCTGTGGCCCAGTGTCTCAGCCCGTGGCCCAGTGTCTCAGTGTGTGGCCCAGTGTCTCAGCCCGTGACCCAGTGTCTCAGCCCGTGGCCCAGTGTCTCAGCGTGTGGACAGGACCTGTGACGAGGTGAGTCCTGATCCACGACCGGTGCTCGTACGAGAGAGATCAGGACAGAGACAGATCGAGGGGCGGCCCCACGACCACGCAGGGAGGGGACAGCTGTCTACAAGCCAAGGACAGAGGCCTCCAGGGAGGCAGCCCTGCCCCTTTTTGACCTTGAACTTCCAGCCTCCAGAGGACCGCGAGAGTGTATTACGCCACCCAATGTGCTATTTGTCACCCAGCAGTCCTGGCAGACTTATGGGGAGCGGGTCACCGAGGGTGGCCAGTCGGGGCCGGCAGGGAGCCCCGGGGCGGAGGGCAGCGTCCACGCCCCACTGCCCCCCGACCCCGGTGTTGGGTCCGTGTCCCCCGGGGCCCAAGCCTTCCACTACGTCCCCAGAGGGCACAGTGCACACCGGCTGTACCCTGAGCAGGCGCTCCGAAGGAGATAAAGTAGAAGCTCCCCAGCGACAAACGTAGAATGTTCCGGCGAGAAGTCGTGTTCGTATTTGGAGGAAGAGTCAGGTCGGATCCGGCAGCACATTTCACAAGAAACAGGCATGGTCTTATGAAGCAAATTCTAAAACTTTGCTGGAGGGCATACAGGGAGGCTAGCTGAAACAGACACGTCTCGTTTCTGGACGTGACAATGTGCCGGACAGAGATGCGGCAGGTCCCGGACTAAGTGTTGGTTTAGCCCAGCTCCGATTAACACTGTAAGAAAACATTCGACCTGAAACGCTGAGTCTCAGATTCTCCTGCAAGTGGAAATAGATAAAAATGCCCCCAACTGTGAAAATTAAGACTGTCCCTGTTGTCATCAAATCGAGTCCCAGAGTGTTTTTAATCAAAACTATCAGACTCTGACACAGAAATACACAGACGGATCCATAGGTCAATAGACCAATACACGAGGCACAGACAGTTCAAAATGTGCTCCAGCTTGGCCATGGATTTCATTGTATGTATATAATATATGTGTGTGCATATACAAATATATACGACACACGTAACGTGTATTTTATGCATATCCGTATATACATATATATGTGTCTATATATATATGTGTGGCAATTCAATTCAGTATGGACAGTATATTCATTAAAATGGAATTGGATACAAAGCTGTAAATCAACTATAATTTAAAAAGAAAAAAGATCAAACCTGTTAAAAATTAAAAAAAAAACAGAATTGGAAAAATTGGTTTCCCATTTGAAAAATGGATTCCTATTCCTATCATACTCAAAATCAACTCCTGACCAATAAAATATCTAAATACATTTAGCTTTTAGCAGAAGAAAATGTAAGGAAATAAATGTTTATAACCCTGGGGTAAGGGAGGACTTTATAAACAGGATATGAAAGCCAAAATTCATAAAAGAAAATACTGATAGATTTGGCCTCAGACATCCTTTTTTTTTTTTGGCTTTTTATGGCCACACCAGCGGCATATGGAGGTTCCCAGGCCTGGGGTCGAATCGGAGCTGCAGCCACTGGCCTACACCACAGCCACAGCAATACAGGATCCGAGCCACGTCTGCGACCTACACCACAGCTCATGGCAACGCCAGATCCTTAACCCACTGAGCGAGGCCAGGGATCGAACCCACGTCTTCATGGGTGCTAGACCAGTTTGTTAACCACTGCTCCATGACAGGAACTCCCGGCCTCAGACATCTTTTAAATGTCCGAAGGGTAAAAGTTAACATGACGGAGCCTAGGGAAGCACGTGTAGGAACTGAAACAGGCAAGGGCCTGAAACCTCTCAAACCCCGTCTGTATCCTAAGAAGTTTGTGTAACAAACTTTTGCTTCGAAATTCCTAAGGAAAGCCTAAATATCTAAAAATGGTGAAGAAAAACTTCACACGTCAGCAAGAAAAGCTTCGAGGTTCGTGGGGAAGAGCACAAAATGGGAGCACAGTCTGGATCACTGCAAAGGTCCTAAGTCTCAACCTGGGTGGTGGCCCCGCAGGTGTAATAAGAACGGGCCTTGCGACGGAGAGCGGGGCCCTTGGCAGGGGATCCGCGAAGTTCAGAGCAGCAGAGGGAGGCCGCGGGGTCCAGACCGACCCTCCCAATCTCAGAGCCCCGGTGCATTTTTATTACAAAAAGTGGTGTTTTCATTAAGAACGCTGTCTTTCCCCGCGACCTCATGCCTGACTGGGAGAGAAGAGGGGGCGCTGGGGAGGAGGGCTTCTGCTTCTCTCCTTCCAGAGCAAGGAGGTCACCTCCGCGGCACTCTCCTGGCCCGTCATGGCCAGCGGCGTGTCTGCAACACCAAATGGCAGACACGAATAGCTACAAAATCGTCCCCTTCGCGTCCTAGGCGCAAGTTCTCCACAATCTATGTGCAGGTGTCCCCTGTACCTGCTCTGGGGCAGAGGTTATAAGCAGAAATTTTACATCTAAAAACCCAAGGGAGGAGTTCCCGCTGTGGCGCGGTGGGATCGCTGATGTCTCTGCAGCTGCGGGGATGCAGGTCCAACCCCTGGCCTGGCAGGGATAAGGATCCACTGCAGCCGCAGCTGTGGCGTAGGTCACAACTCTGGCTCGGATTTAATCCCCAGCCTGGGAACTCCATGTGCCTTGGGCGCCTTCCCCCAAAAACAGGGGTTCTGAAAATTAAGATTCTTGCCTGAGGAGTTCCCATTGTGGCTCAGGTTAAGGACCCGATATTGTCTCTGCGAGGATGCGAGTTCAATCCCTGGCCTTGCTCCGTGGGTTAAGGATCCGGCATTGCTACAAGCTGCAGCGTAGGTCACAGATGTGGCTTGGATTGCCTGTTGCCGTGACTGTGGCGTAGGCTGCAACTGCTGCTCGCATTCGACTCCTGGCCAAGAACTTCCAAATGCCGCAGGTGCAGCTGTAAAGAAAAAGCAGAAATGAAGATTCTTGCCTGAGCTCAGAGGCCTGCAGTTCTGCTGCCCTGGGGACACTGACCTCCCTGCAACACGCGAGGTTTGCGGGAAGTTCAGCGGCACTTGGACCCCGTGGACCTTCAGGGCCGGCCCCACGAAGGCGCAAAGCCGTCAGCGCCTCCTTGGACACCCCTCAGCCACCCCAGGACCCGGGCCGCCGTGCAGGCTTCTGGCCGGTGCACCTCAAGGTCTGAGCAAGGGTCCCACACAAAGCGGCTCGAGGCCCCCCGAGAAGGTGACACCCGGGGTGCAGGGAGCCGAGGACGCCGGGTCTGCTTGGTGCCTGTCCCAGGAGCCAAGCGGCACCTCCACTCCCAGGGTGGCCGCCCGTCCGTGAGCAGCTTCTTCCTGAAGACGCTCCGAAACGAATTTCCGTGTTTATAAAACCATGAATTATTAAAAAGCACTCAGGAACTGTGTTCCATTTACACGAATCAATGGACAGGGAGCTGTGTTCAGCCTTCGCTTTGCAGCCCACGGTTTATGAACACGGTGCAAACCAGCAACAGCAAAGGCCCGCGGAGGGCCCTGCCGTCCCCGTGGCAATAAATAAAAAGAGCGGTCTTTAGAAGAAAGCCGCAGAAGCCGTGAAGCCAACGGCTGGGTCAGCGGGCGGACAGATTTTTTTTTAATTTCCACAGGTTTTTCCAAAGGCACAGCGGAGCGCAGGCAATATACTGACCCCCGGAGCCCGCCGCCCAGCGGGCTGTGTTTCAGGGTCTTACCCAGCTTCCTGAGCCTGACGCCTGCTCTTCTCGAACCGCGTCGCCCTGAGACAGGCCACCTGGGCACCTGCGTGCACGCAGACACGCTATGCGGACGTACCAGAGAGCCAGCGTGCGTGCTGTAAAAAATGGCAGTAATTCTTAAAAAGATCAGCTGCAATCCCAACAACAGACTCCAAAGGCACTTTTTCATTTATTCTAGAATTGAGGCAGATAAAAACAAAACACATCGAAATTGCTAAAAAGCATTTGAGAGAGAGGGTACCTTTGATGTCCTACATATGAAAACTTAAAGCCGTAAAAACACTTATTAGAAAGAGCTGCCCTTTTTTATGTTGGAATAAAGAAGAATTTTTGTTTTCTTTTTATTTTCCTTCCTCCCCCCCACTTTTTTTTTTTGCCATGCCAGGGAGTGAACCCGAACCACATCAGTGGTTGACAGCAGTGACAAGGCTGGAGCCTTAAGCCAGATCCTGCACCACAAGAGAACTCCCCAGGAAGGGTTTTCTGAGCCTGACACCAAAGCCAGAAACCATCAAGAAAAACATCACATCGTTTGGTCTCAGAAAAATTTAAAACGTATTCACCTGCTTCTATATCTAAAAAAATTTAATGACAAACCACCACCATCACTAAGTGAATCTGATAAACTTGCCTGTTACAAAAATGCGTAGGCAAAACCCAGCTGTACGCATGTGAGCAGCACATAGGCAGAAAAAGACGTTCTGGGAATAAATCTAACAGAAGAGGCACAGAAAGTAGCAGAAATCTGCAAAACATGACAGAGAGAAATTGAAGGTGTTCTAGATACAGATCTAACAGAACACGTCGGAACCTCCTCACGGAGTCTGCAGAACGGTGTTGCGGGCAATGTTTAAAGTTCTGCCTAAACGGAAAGCCTGGCCGTGGTAAGAACAGGTGTCCCCAGACCCGCCCATAAATAAATTCAGCGGAGCCCAGCTGAAAGCCCAGCAGATAACTTCTGCAGAAATGGATAACTTCTGACCTCCAAGCTCAGACGGGACCCAGGAAATCCTGACAAAGCAACAAGGCCTGTGCTGCAGTAACTGAGCAGGTGTGACGCCGGCCGGAGGGCAGACAGGCTCAGCGTACGGAGTCGGTCCAGCGACAGACACACGAGCACAATCAATGCATTTCCTCCCTAAATGGGGCGGAGTCCACGGCTCTGCAGGTGTTTGAAATAAGGTGTGCGTGTGAGCACATGGCCTCTGGAAAACCTGTGCAAACTTACAACGATTACACTGCTAATCGCCAGCACGCAATGGCAGTTTTTACATGTTCCCTGTCCTGACAAATACCGGATGACAACTTTTGTGTGGTTTGTGAGGCTGGCCATGTTCTCATCTCTTCATTGCAGGTTTGTCGTGCTTCTGCAATGAACCACTGTTTGCATCTGTGCCCCTCTTTTCATTGGGACGGTCACAGTTTCTCTGAGTGCTTTGTCATGTATTTTGTAACCTCGCTATTATTCTGGGTTTGTTTCTCTCCGGTGCCTTTTGAACACGTAGTCCCAGCATTTCCCTGTCTCCTGGTGCAGCGTGGATGGTGGTGCTCTGTGAGCTGCCCGCTTCCTGGCTTTCCTGATGCTCAATAGATGGGGCGTCAGGACGCCCAGCCCTGCCTCAGCTCAGGGCCCCCCCAAAGGACCCGCTGCTCGGACCTCTCTCCGGGCTTGGCGGGGCCTCCGCAGAGCCCGAGACAGGATCCAGCCTCTCCCTCTGCCCAGGCCGGCCCTGCCCTTCCCTTCCTCCCAGTGGTCCCCAGAGCCCCCAGTAACCGGCCTGCCTGCTCATCACCAGGGCAGACACTGCGTCTGAGCGCCTACCTGACCGGCAGCCTGGACACCGAGGAGAAAAAGCCGTTGTCAGCCTGTTTCACAGGTTTGCCTCCGCTGACCCTTTGAAGGTTTTCCTGCGTTCCCAAACTTATGTGACTATTAAACACTTGGATGTAGAGCATTAACGCAGCTGGAATATATGCCACACAGACTGCAGAAGCTCTAATGTCATCTTTTTCCCAAACGCTTAGCCTTAGGTAGCGGTCCCAATGCCGCCACTTATTGAACGATGCGTCCGTGTACCACAGACTTGACATACCCGCATAATAATAAACTATTAAGGATGCTGGGTCTGTTTCTGGGCTTCTAATCTACGAAGCCACCTGTCCATACGGTACAGGCCGGCCCCGCAATCTCCCTTCTGTGACCCGCCGCTCCGGCCCCGCCACCCCGGCCCTGCCGCCCCAGCCCCGGCTCTTCCTTTGCAACGAACGTTTGTTCTGCTGCGAACAGCCACGCGCATTGCTCCGGCTATTTCGTCTTTAATATTTTCACAGTCCTCCCTTCACTCACCGAGCACGGGTCTCAGCCGGAGACGCACCATCCATCCCATCTTTGGATGTCCCCTGACCGCCTGATGGCACCTGCGGCCTCGGGACCCGGCCCGGCGCTCCCTGCCTGGAGGAGCCCTGCTTCTTCCCTGGGGGAGGAACCCCCCATTTTGCTCCCGAGCTCTTCCAGCTGCCCCGGCCCCGGTCCCCGAGCTGCTCACATCAGGACTGACTGCAGAGAATCACCCTCTCCCTCCAGCCTTCCCGAAGTCCGCGGGGTCCACAGACTCTCCATCAGCTCCCCTCTTCAGCCCGAGCCTACCTGCCCACAGCTTCAGAGCCTGCAGATCCCATGTCCCCCCCCGGCCACGCCCATGTCCCCCCCGGCCATCCCTGTGTCCCATCAGCCATGCCCGTGACCCCCAACCACACCCGTGTCCCTGCCCCAGCCGTCTCTCCCCTGCTTCCTCAGCCCCTCCACCGACAGAAACGAGGGGAAGCCGGGGAGCAGGTGCCGCTCAGCACGGCTCCCACCGGGCCCTCTGCCTCCACTCACCCGCAGGAGTCTAGAATTTTATTCTTCCGGTCACTGCTGAGGCTAGTGTTCTGCTTCCGTGGCTGTTGGCATTTTTCTCGTTGCTGTTGGGCGCACCTGTCCTGAGCCTTGCGTGTGGCCACCTGCACGCCGGGGACAGTGAGGCCGCTGGATGGAGCCGGAGCTCGCTGCCCTGGAAGTACCATGGGCCTGGCTCCGTGGTCCTCAGTGTCCCAAGCCCAGGACAGGGGCCATCTGAGCAGAGTTAGTGGTCGTCTCTGGGACACAGAAAACTTGTAGTTGTCGCTCCCTTTCAAGTCACATCGAGTCTTCCCTCTGTCCTAACCCAGCCCGAGTGGCTATCTGTCCCAAGTCCTTCCATCTTAGCACGGTTACCGACCCTTGCAAATGAGACTGAAATAAGAAAAACGGACGGTGTCTGCTTTTCTCCACGTGGGGTCCAAACTCGGAACGTATAAGACTTGGGCGGGGCTCGGAGGTGGGCCACAGGGCGCCCGGTCTTCACGGTCAGGGACACAGCCCAAGTTCGCTCGGGGACAGGCCCCCCACAGTGAATTGGAAAGGACGACATGGCACCGCGTATGCTCCCATCCGAGGGCGGCCCTCGCCGAGGAGCAGACTCCAAAATGGCCACGGTGGGAGCGAAAGAAATCCCGACGGGAGCCATTCCCGCTTCCGCCGGACAGGCAGCGAGGGGACATCCTGGCCCGGGACGGCGGGGGACCCGGGGGGCCGTTCTCTGGGCACACGTGGCTTGCTCTCAGAGGGACTTTGTGAGATGTGGGCCAGGCAGACGTTTTAAATAACAGTAACAAATAATAAGAGCCCTGCAGAGGCAGGATAAGGAAGGAGGGGGTGGCTGGGGACTCACTCACAACAGATGAAAGGGGGCTGGGGCACCCACAGGCCTGCAGCCCCGCGGGCTCTCCCCTGGGGACCCAGGTCTAAGCAGTGACCCGAGCCCCAGCTCCTCCCCGGCGAGATGGCATTGCCCGTGACCGGCTTTGGACTCACGTGGACTTGCGTCCCATCCCTAACCTGCCTGCTCACCGCAGCCTCATTTCCTCGGCGATGAAATCGAGAACCCAGGCAGCCTTTGCAGGGCCACAGGAAGAGCAAATGAGAACCTTCCTTTGTGTCTAGGTATCAGCAACATGACTTCTAAAAAATCTTTCAGTTTTGAAATAATCTTAGGCGTATAGCAACGTGGCAAAAAATAGCAGAGACCCCAGTGCCACCTTCACCCAGCTTCTCTCACGGTGGCATCGTCCGTCACCAGGGGTGCAGGGAGAGCAAAACTGAGAAATTAGCATTCGTCCCAGGATTAGCTAAACCATGGACTTCATCTGAGTTTCATCTGTTTTTCACAAAAGTCCTTTTTCTGTGCCAGGGTCTCATGTGGCATTTAGCTGTTATGCCTGACTTCCTTTAAAAGGTCTCTGAGAACTTATTTGTTTTTTCGGCGTGTCTTTCAAAGGACCTCACACCTCGTCCGTGAGACGGAAGTACAGGGCGTGGGCTCTGGGCACAACCCAGACGTTACACAATATGGCAAACGTCCCCACTGGCGTACGCCAGGCAGTGTCCAGTCCCACTTCTGTAAATGGAGCCGAACCATCACAGGGCGGCCTGGGGTGACCGCCGTCTTCGGGGACAGAGGCAAGCACCCGGCTTTCCTCCTGGCAGGTGCTGCCGGCTGCCTGACTGGCCACGTGTCACACAGTCACTATGAAAGCGTTCTAAACCTGCCTGGGCACAGGAAGGGTGACAAAATCTGGAGCCCATCAGGACACAAAGACACAGTGAAGGCCAACCTCGACCCTGCCTGGTCCGTCACCAAAATGGCAGCCATCTGCAGAGAAGGCTCGGGGCTCCCCGGGGCTGCCTCCAAGTGTTTGGGGAAGTCTCCCCAAGTCCAGCGTCTCCATGTGGAACTTCAAAGCAGAGCACTGCCCAGCTTGCACCTACAGCGTCCAAATTCTGGAACGGTCGTTCAGGAGGACCCAGCACGGGGTCCTCCTGGAACCTGAAACCCAAAGATGAGGAGAAGCACAGCCCTGGACCCAGAGCCTCTGCCTTATCGGGGTCACGGGTCGGGGGCGGCACTTAGGTACAACCTGAAAATACACAGGTGCAAACTCATAACCAGCAGCTTGGCCCATCCAGGCCACGCAAGAAACCGGAATGAGACGGAGGAAACGAGGTTGGGCCCGGCCCCCTCTTTGCTGGGCTGGGCAGCACGGTCCCCTCCCTGCCCCTCCGTAGCCCCTCACTGGCCCCACCCAGTCCCCAGGCACAGGGAGCGTCCCCCGAGCTGCACCCTCCCAGCTGCTGCTCCGTGCCCAGGCCACCCTGCACAGCTCTGCTTCTGGCTCCTGCGCCCTTGTCACCACCTCAGAACCCTGCACAAAGGGGGCCTCCCAGCCGGTCCCCAGACTCCGCGACGCTCTCGCTGCCTCACCCTGAAGTTCCGGGCCTGCCTGAAGGTGTCCCCTTACAGCTGGGCTCCCCGTGGGCAGGGTCCACACTGAGCTCATGCTGGATGCTTGTGTTCCCAGCCCTGAGCACAGGGGGCCTGGGACAGAGTGGAGTCCCAGGGGCGCTGGTTGGAGGAAGGGGGAGGATGGGAAGGGGAGGGAGGTGGGGTCCCACTACTTGCCTGGGAAGCAGGGCTTGGTTCTAGAAAGACCATGCAGCGGGGTCTAAGGAGCTCAGACCGAAGCCCTCATACGATTCGGCTTCGGTGGAGGGGAGACCGAGCCCTTTGCACGCAGACAGCCTGAACGCCCACTGAAGGACCTCAGCAACGCCTCCCTGGCGGCCCAGTTGTCAGATGAGGAAGCAGAGCCCTGCAAGGGGAAAGCGGCCCAGGGAAACCCGGAGCCATGAAGCCGTCTCCTCCACAACCGGAGGCAAGCTCCTCAAAACCAGAGGAGCCCCGAGCACCCACGGGGGCCCGAGGCTGGATGGCCAGGCCTAGACCCACGCTGAGCCCAGGAAACCTCAGGGACACAGGCTGACCTGGGAGGCTTCTCAGAGGTGGTTTTGGCCATGGTGGAAGCAAATATTATTGCTAAATATCCAATACAATGGAATATTTGCAAAGCTCGATGTTGTGATGCAAAATTGGTTTCCACTCATGCCATAAATATCTGTTGGAAACTTCCTGGCTCGGTTCTGGCTGAACCAGCAGGAACTAGGGATCCTGGCCTGCAGAGCGGCCCGCGGGGCCGAGACACGATTTCTGAGCACCACGGGCCACCGAACCGCAGCTCCGGTCCCAGCGCACACGCCCCGGCACAGAGACTGCGCGCCGCTTTCGGCCCGTCTCTGAGGCCCCCTCGTCCCAGCTCCTTACATCTCTAACGCCCGCGCCCAGGGGGAGTCATCACTGATGTGCCTGGAGATGAGTTTGGATCAAGAAATGAGGCAAAATGGACATTTTGTTTTTAATTCAGCCTCACAAAATGCAAAGAATGCCAAGCGAGCTTTGCCCAAAAGACTGAAAAGTCAATGTAGTTTGTAAAGGTTATTTTTTTAGCTTTGTAAAAGATAGTACCACCCCCCAAAAAAAACCCCACAAGGACTAGAATTAAAATGGGATCTACGGCCCATTATTCCGTCTGGCATCCTTACTGAAACGGTTTATTCGGAAAAGACGTGGTGTTCTTTACGAAAGTCCCTGAATGACGTGCCCTCTGCCTGTGCTCAGAATAACCATCAGTCTGGTTTCCATTTATTCACCACATTCTGAAGCTCTGGGGAAGGTACGGACAATTAACAGCTTAGTTCTCACGGAATTTTACTCTTGCTGAGATAAACGTACACCTGCACTCTGGCCACCGTGAAACTTCAACACAGAACGGAGGAGATTTTCACTCCCAGAGGAAGCTGCTGTTTCCGGTGCTAGAAGGCGAAGACGAGCTGCCCCCCATCCCCCCGACGCCGCGCTGGTTGGCGGGTCTGTGACCCCGGCCCACACATTCAGGGACATCGTGCTGACGTCAGTGCCCGCTATTCAACCGGACAAACAGGTGAATCACAGGCCGTGATGCCAGCACTCGATGGTGCATCTTCTTATTCACGGAGGCAAACGAACTGTGAGAGGCTTCATCGGGCAAAAAAAAAAAAAGAGGGAGGGACGGAAAGAAGGAAGGAGGGAAGGATGCACGTGCGCGTGTGTGTGCGCACGCTCACTGAGATGGATCAAGCCACCGTATTTAGTAGGAAGAGGCCCGTGGCCGGCAAGGGCTGCAGGGGCCGCCGGGCTGGCCCCGTGAGGAGGGCGGCCAGGGCTTGCGTCTCCCTCCCGCCCTCCGGGGAGCTGTCCACACCTGCGTGGGGCCCGCCCCAGACGCTCCACCTGCCCGCCTTCCGCGGGTCTTCTGAGACTTTAGCCACCAAACACGTCACAGACAGCACCTTGACCCTTAAGTTGAAAGCAGGGGCACAGACAGGGCTGGAGGAGGAGGTGAGAGAGACAGAACAAGGGGGGTGTGTGTGTGCGTGTGTGCATGTGTGTGTGTGAGTGTGTGTGTGCGTGTGAGTGTGTGTGTGTGTCCTCTTAGCCCTGTAGAAAGTGACTTTCCGGGAGGACGAAGGAGCGGTCTGTCTGCCCACCCCAGGGCCTGAGCGTGACCAGGAGCCCTCCCAGCGGCCCTCTCTCCTCTGTGTCCTGAGAAAGAGGGGACCACACGGGGGCCGTGGCATCAGTGATGGCTTCCTGGGGGCGGGAGGTGGCGCTGGCACGTGTCCGCGCCAGGATGTGGCGGGGTCTCCACCCCGGCTGAGCGGGAGGCCAGCTCTGCCCAAACGCGGGGTCGGTTCCCAAGCAGTCAGCGAGTAGCCAACCAAGGCCAAGGACACAGGGCGGGCTCCGGAGGATGAGGGAGGCCAGGTCGTGGGCAGCGAGGTCACTGCTCTTGTCCCGTGTGGGTTGTTGGTGTCCCGGGCAGGGCCCCACCCGTGACGCCTGGGACAGAGGCCACGGCGAGAAGGGGCAGGACCCAGGCGGAGCGGGAGGCGAGACGGAGCCGGAAGGCGATGTGGGGGTGACGGCACTTTCCCTGGAGAGAACGGGGCGATTTGCGCAAGGGCGGGTGCTTGAGGGTCCTGAGCGATGAGAGGGAGGCGGGCTGGTGGGTCCCAGGTGGGGGGAGGGGTGGTGGCAGAGCTTCTGGAAGCTTCCCCTTCCTCCGGGGGAGGCGGTGGGCTCCCTGAAACCGAGGGCAGTGGGTGGGGGGCAGGGGGTGCAGGCCAGGGGCTCACACCGCACCAGGAGAGGCGATGAGCTGGGCTCTCGGTCAGGTTTCATCAGGGGCCCAGGTCGGGGAGGAAACGGGTTCCAGGGCTGCAGATCGGCCGGGCCGGGGGCCGGGCCGGGGCTGGAGGGGCTGCAGGGCTGAGCCGGGCCTTGCCGTGCCCACCTCCCCGTGCGCCCCGTGCCCGGAGTCACTGTCACGGAAGCGCCGCAGGAAGCTGAGCGCAGGGCTGTGAACGCAAACGCGCCGCTTATGCCTGAAACTGGGTCCCAGGGGGTGAGGACCGGGGTCCAGCCTGGCTGTTCGTCATGTCACCAGCCTGGTCTCGAGGCCCAGCCTCCTCAGACGGAGGGCGGACCCACAGGTTAGTCCTGGCTGTGCCTCGTGCCCGGCACGGGTCCCCGGTGAGACGAGGGGCCCGGGAGCAGCAGACCCAGAGCGGCCGCACCCCCAGGAGAAGCGCCACACCGTCCCCCTCGCCCCGACCTTCCCGAGAGGAGGTGGGGTGCCGGCCCCAGGGGCTGGTCCCCGGCCCGGGGTCAGACCGGCCAGCCCGGCACAGCCCGATGCCCGGCTCAGCTGTGGGAAGCCGCCACCAGCTCCGTGCTGATTAGTAATGATGTGTTTAATAGAAACTTCAAGGTTCATTACGGGATGTGGATTAGTTAAATTGAGAGGGAAGATAATGAAAAGAAATCCCACTGGACACGGACCAGCAGGCCTGCCGCTGCGGGGGGGGACACTGAAAGGGACGAACCTGCCAGAACCTCCAGGTCTGCCCGCTGGAAAGGGAGCAAAGTCTGTGCTGCGCCCTCCAGAGCAGACAGACCCGGGCTCCCTCCGGCTCGGGTCTGGAATCTGGGGTGAGACGCAGTTGGTCCCCGTCAGACCCAGAGTCGCAGGCCCCCCGCCGCCAGGACCCGGGAGCCGCTGAGCCAGATTCCTCGCGTGGGACAGGACGTGCACTGGCCTCCATGCGCCAGCGGCGAGGGGAGGGAGCAGCCTGGCCCAAGGCTCTGCAGCCTCTGCGGGTCCAGGGGTCCTGGAAGTTTTCCAGAGTCTTTTGGAGACCTCAGCCCGATGGTCTCCCAATTTACTGACAAACAGACGAGGAGCTGGTGGAGTTTCAGAATCCAAGTCTCGAGCCTCCGGCCCTGGAGTCGTGGGACTGAGGACAGGAAGTCCACAGGTGGCTTTCTGAGACAAGGTGCCCCCGAGCCATGGTCCCCTGTGCCCTCGCCTGGGGGTCTCCGAGGCCCACCTTGTCCAGCCCTCGCCGGAAGCCACCCGTGAGCACAACCGCATCCACTTCACAGAAAAACACAGGGGCCAAACTACTGCCCCTCCCGTAGATACAAGCCGCCCACAGAACGCTGAAGACACCAGCGCCAGAGAAAACGCAGTGTGTGACGTCACTGTACAGTCAGTAGACGTGTTTAAGGCAAGACAGTGGTTACCTTTGGGGGGGTCTGTGAAGGGGCACAAGGACTCTGGGCCCTGCCAGTGAGCTACTTCTCGGCGTCCGTGGTGACCACGTAGAAATGACCTTCGTGCGATCACGTGATGTGGTTCACAGACATGAGTACCTTCCACGGCACCGCAGTCAGAAATGCTGACTCCAAAAATTACCGCCTTCCGCGTCCCTCAGTCGTCCTGTGGAGAGCATACTCACTCGGTTTCATGACTGGTCCTTCTCAATTTTCCCCACACCAGAGATTTTAATGTTTTGTAAAATAAAAGTGTTGTTATTACAAATGAGTGGAGATGTTTTTTAAATGATTTCAGGGAGTTCCCTGCGGGGCAGCAGCTTAAGGTGCTGGGTGTCGCTGCAGCGGCTCAGGTGGCTTCAGGGGTGCAGGTTTGATCCCTGGCCCGGGAACGTCTCTACTCTGCAGGTGGAGCCAATGATAATAATACAGATGAGCGCAGGCTCAGAGTAAGCGGTCTGACGCGGCCCTGGAGCTGGAGAATCGAGGGTCTCAAGTCCAGGTTTCTGAGGGCAGCTTCAGAGTCCGTCTGCTCGTCTGCACCAGGCTGAAGGCCTCTTTCCTAAAACTGGATCATGGGCCCAGGTAGCTAGGGTTGGGGGTCTCACCTCCCACAGAGCTGTTTTGAGAAAGCCGTTTCTCCGGGTCCTGGAGCCTCGGAGCAGTGATAGAAATTACAAACCCGTGACCCAAGAGAGTCCGGGGTAAGGCCGGGAGTAGCTCAGGTCTTGACTTCTGGCCCATTGTGCTGACCAAGTCCATTTTCCACGCACCCAATTATTTCCAAATTTTCCTTCATCCTCCCCGATCAGGGGGATTTTCCGGGAGGCATGAAGGAGGTTAAAATCCTCTTCTACAGCAGTTATTCACACCAGCCAAACGCCACTCATCGGAGATGGACCACTTCTCCGATTTCTATTGCGAAACGCAACCCTCTCTGAGTGGGAGAAGACAGCAGGCTTCTGCGGGGGCAGACAATTACTTTATGTGGATGGCAAACAGCTGCGGCAGGTCTTTGCTGGGTTGTATTTGCGGGCGTCTTCAAAAAAGACAAAAATGATGGACAGACAGGCTCAGCTCACAGGATCTCACCACCAGGAGCGTGAGGAGGTGAGAATCAGAGAGAGGAGGCAGGGCGCCAGAGGTCAGGCCTTGGCCGTGAGTGCATTCCCTCCCCAGTCCCCTGCTGGCCCCGCAAGTGTCCCCTGGATGAGGGCGGGACCAGTCTGCTCCCTCCCCGCTGGAGAAGCTGACCCACCCAGAGGCTGGACCCACGGGGCAGGAGGAAGGGAGCCCAGGAAGCCTGGGGGGAACAACCCACCCCCTCATTCAGACCAGTGGGAAGAGCGGAGCCCAGGAGCGGGAGGGGCGGG
>PVHT020000050.1:815348-843752 GCA_004024745.2 Catagonus wagneri
GGGGGCGGGGCCGGGATGGAGAGGGCTCCAGGCATGAGCAGCCAGGTCACAGGTTTTCTTCCCGCAGCCCAGCCCCGTCCACTTACAGGAGGGCATCCGAGACCGGTTTCCAGTGGTCCTCTGACGGCCGCTCAAGCCACACGGAGAACTGAAGGAAAGGGGACCTGGCCTCTCCTCGCGTCTTCATGGTACCTCTAATTCTCAAAGCATCCTCAGGGCAACAGTCGTTTGGGGGCATCATCTCTGGTCCCTGTGACTTGTCTGGGCTCATGGCATGAAGAATCCAGAGCAGAAACTGCAAGGCTCTACCACCCACAGACACGTCCTTGGAAAAGCTCTCAAGGAAAATTCCAGAACACAGGTCCCGGGTGGCAAGGAGAAGCAATGAGCCAAGACTGCGGTGCAGGCAAATCTAAAGACACGCGGAGATTAAAGTCACAGTAATAAACCCTAAGCGGTAGAAGGTGGAAATAGAACATTAACTTCAACAACGCTGTTGGAAGCATGATCTAAAATGGTCTAAATTTCTTGGATTATTCAGAAGGCGGGAAGGTGTTCACACTGAAGTTAGGTTCTGAGTTAAGCGTGTGTGTTAAAATTCTAAGGGTGACCACCTGAGAGATTCAAGAAAAGGTGATGGCTTTGTAGAGCTCAAAAACATAGAGATGGGATCACAGATTTTAAATATTTAATCAATTTAAAAGAAGGCCGGAAAGGACATGGGAAACACAGAACAAAGAGAAATCACCAAATAAGACAGTGAGAACACTAAAATTTGATCAAAATTGATCAGTAATCACAAAAGATGAACAAATGGACAAAATTCAACTGTTTAAAATGGTCAGATTAGACTCTTTCATTTTAATCCAGTTATATATTGCCTAAAGATATTTAAAACCTATGTAAATAAAAATTTGTAAAAGAGTTGTATCAGACAAATATCAGCCCCATGTATGGAAAAACAGATTTGAAGACTAAAATATTATGAGAATAGGTGTCACTGGTGAATAATGAGGAAAGGTCAGTCCGCCAAGGAGAGGTAAAAATTGTAAACAAAATGGACCTAACAATCTGACCTTAAAATATTTAAGACTGAAACTAGCAGGAGTTCAATTAAAAGATGATGAGTTTATCATCATAGTAAGAAATGTTCACACACTTAGTTAACTGAAAAGTCAAACACGCTATTAATAAAAATATGGAAAATTTTAATAATGCAATAAAGCGAATCTGCTGAAAATACATAGAATTCTGCACCAGCAATTGGAAAATATATATTCCTCTCAAGTACCTATGCATCATTTATGAGAACTGACCTCATATTAGGTCAAATTTCAAAAAATTTGTAAATATCAGTTTCAAACAGAGTACTTTCTCTGACTGTAGTTCAATTAAGTTAGAAATCTAACACAAAAGCAATGTAACTTTTGGAAAGTTAAAACCACATTTCCAAATAACAACTTTTAAGGCTTGTGGATTAAACTTTAAAATTTATTTTTTATTTAAAAGTTCTCAGATTGACGTAGGCCCACTGTGGTCTGCGGAATGACTGGCCAACGGGGACCCGCTGCCCAGCACCGGGAACTCGACCTAACATTCTGTCATCATCTACGCGGAGGAAAATCTGGAAAAGAATGGACGTGTGTACATGTCTAACTGAATCGCTTTGCTGTACGGCAGAAATCATCACGCCATTATAAATGAACTGGATGTCCACAAAACTTTAAAAATGAAAATAAATTCTGAAAAAGTATGAAAAGGCTACACATCAAAACTTACAGATGCAGTTTAACAAGTCCAGAAACTACATGGTCCTGAAATGTGTATATTGGAAGAGCTGACAGTTAGTGGGATATACCCATCCATGAAGGTGAACTAGTGGGAGAGTTCCCAGGATGAGGACCGAAGCAAGGGAGGACACAGCTTCCATGCACCTGTCGGGGGCAGGGGGGCGGCCGGCCAGCTCTCACCAGCTGCCCAGCACCTGCGCCGGGACCGCCATGTGTTCCAGCATCTGTAGCCACTCGGTCTCTCCTCAACTTACTGAAAGCAGGTCAAGGTTATAAACCGTGGCTTATTTAAACTAGCTTCATCTCTTCATACCTTGTTTTTCTCACCTGTGAGGATAAACGGGGGTGGTTCCTAAAGTACCTGGTACCTACCTGCCACCCAGGTGCTCACAGCTTTACCTGCCGGCGTCACCTCCTTCACCACTGCATGTGCCAGGGGCTCGGGGCACAGTGTCAGCCCCAGAGAGCTTACAGAGGAACCCCAAGGCGCTCGAGGGCTCCACCAGTGTGGCCCTGTTTGACCATTAAACACTGACATCGAATAAGCTACTGGATACCACAGCCGGAAAAATGAATCAGCCGCAAAAGAGATCGAGGGCCTCAAAAAGATCAAGAGTCTAGTAAGAAAGAGAAATGCTTTAAAAGCTAATTGCATTAAAACTACAGGGAGTTCCTGTCGCGGCTCAGTGGTTAATGAGTCTCACTAGAATCCATGAGGACACAGGTTCAATCCCTGGCCTGTCTCAGTGGGTTAAGGATTCGGTGTTGCCGTGACATGTGGTATAGGTCACAGATGCGGCTCGGATCCCGCGTTGCTGTGGCTGTGGTGCAGGCCAGCAAGTACAGCTCCAATTTGACCCCTAGCCTGGGAACCTCCATATGCCGTGGGTGCAGCCCTAAAAAGCTCCCCCACAAAAAAAAAGGAATAAAAAGAATAAAAAATACTACAGTGAGTTCACTACCCAGCTATCAGAATGGCTAAGGTGAAAATCGGTGACAACGCCCAAAGCCGGCGAGGGTGCAGAGAAGCGTCTCACGCTGCTGGTGGGGATGCAAAGTGCAAGGTACTCGAAGAATGTCGGTTTCTCACCCACTAAGCCCGCCATCGCCCGGGGACCCAGCACTTGTGCTCCTGGGCATTCATCCCAGAGAAATGAAAGCCTGCACAGAGTGTTCATAGCAGCTTTACTCACAGTGGCCAGAACCGCGAAATAGCCCAGCTATGTTCCAGCAGGTGAGCGGATAAACAGGAGCGTCACCGCCCACCAGGGCACACCGCTCCCCTTGAACAGGAAAAAACTGCTGGTACCCTCAACACGTGGACCACAGGAGACTTACACTGCATGAAAACAGCCGGTCCCAAAAGGCCACGTAGGGTATAACCTGCTCACGACGAGGAGACTGCGGAGACGGAGAGCGGATTAGCGGGGAGGGGTGTCGGGGCGCGGGAGGGAGGCGCGGGGGGCCCCAGGGAGCCTGTGACCCGCTGCGCTGGTCTCTCTGAGGTGGTGGATCCGGGACCGGACCCGTGTGGTTGAATTCAGAGAACTAAATACGCTCGTCACCGCAGGCATGCGAAGCGGGTGAATCTGCTTTGGCTGCGTGTTCTGGATCAGCGTCAAGTTCGTGGTTAAGAAGCTGCACCCGACCTACCTTCTGGGGAGAGTGGGTGAAGGGTGTGGGGCCTCTGCACTGCTTCTTACAACTCCTTGAGAATCAACAATTATCCTGAAATAAAAAGGAACTGCAAAAGGAACTGAGTGCGATGTACCTCCAGGGACAGAGATGGACCGCAATTAACGTTCGCAGACACGCGGAGTGTGGATCGTACTGGTTTCCCGCAGCTGCGGTAACAAACCACGACAAACGCAGAGGCTTAAGACAACAGAAATGTATCAAGGCACCGTTCTGGAGGTCAGACGTCTGGAAATCCAGGACGGCCGCACTCCCTCCGGGCGTCCAGGAGGCGTCTGCAGCAGCCTGGCTCCTTTCGCTTCCCGTGAGCCCTCTGCCTCCAGCCTCCCTCCTCTGAACCCTGCTCTCCCTTGGAGGGACGCTTGTCACTGGGTCGGGGGCTCAGCCGGGTAACTCAGGATGACTTCACCCCAGGATCCCTAATTGCATCTGCAAACACCCTTTTTCCAAATAGGCGGTGTACAGAACCTGGGATTAGGATGTGAACACATCTTCGGGGGGAGCCACCATTCGACCTGCCGTGTGGACGAAGCCATCTGCGCCCTGGTTTAGGGATCCTGGGAAGGGAGGAGCTCCAATAATGCAGAGATATCTGTGAGACCTTGGAAAGAATCCCAGGGCCCACACCAACCCCGCCTCCTCCCCAAGTTCATTGTCAAGTTCTTGCAGCGGGGCTGCCCTCTGGCCCCTTTGGGGAGACCCCCTGAAAGGCCCCTGGGGTCTTATGGCCAACGAGCGAAATCTGGTTTGGGCTGGGGGATTTATCTGATGATCTCACGCAGGAGATGACATGGGTGTGGCGAGGTGAGTAGACACCCTGCTTCCTGCGGCCGTTTGCCCGAACATCCTCCCTGGAACTGCTTGCCGCTGAACACAAACCCCAAACGAGGAAACTGCAACCATTTGGGATAGTCCACATTTGTAATTACTCCGGGAAAGTTAATTACAGCTCAGCGGCTGCTTGTTCTCCACCTTTTCGTGAGCAGACAGACGCCAGGCAGCCTGGGCTGGGGAGCTGGGACCTCGCTGGGAGACCTAGGTGCCAGCTGGGTACGGCCAGCGCTGCCAGGGGAGCTGGCGCCAGGCTCCCCTTCGCCTCCTCGATCCGTGACTGGGATGCAGGAGCCGACCGGCGCCCTCTCCCTGCTGGGAGACGCCGCGTCCTGCTCGGCCGTGCTCCCCGGGTCCCCGCGCCCTCCTCGCACCCGTTCCTCCTTGTTTTGGACCCACCGCTCCTGGCATCAGCACAGCAGGGAGCAGCTGTGGGGTCCGACTCTGCCGCTTCGTGTCCGCGCAGCCCTGGGCAGCTTCCTAACCTGTCTGGTCTCAGCATCCTCATCCGTGAAACGGGGTGATGGCATCCTACGTGTTAGCCGTTGTCTGGGCGAAAGAGACCTCGTGCGAGCACCTGTGTGCGCTCAGCGGGGGTCGGCGACCTCCACGATGACAATGACGTCATCTTCGGGGCTGCGGCCCCCAAATACCTCTGGTCCTTTTACCACCAACCTCTCTTTGTCCTCACCCCTGTTCCATGCCCCACTTTTAAGAATACCTCATTCAAAGCGAAAAAGAGGCAGGGTCAGCTTAGCCAGCACCAAAAACCGTGAAAAGGCGTGGGCAAAGCCCTTTCCTCGGGCCCACAGGCCTGGCCGGACATCAACATGGACCAGCGCAGCAAGGAGAGGCGTGCACCCGTCCAGCTCTCCGCGGTTACGGTGCACCCTCCTGACCCGTGTGTCTCCTCCCCATAAAAACCTCTCCAGGGGGGCCTGGCTTCCTCTCTGCACCCCAGCTTCAGCTTGGGGTGCCCCCAACTCTGCCCTGAAAGTTGGAGCTTGGGCTCAAGGGCAGACACAAGACCCTGCCGAGGAGAGCTGGGTGGGGGGGATCCGACGGCCTCTGCCTCGTCTGTGCTCGGGCGGAGAGCAGCGCCCCGCGCGGAGGATTACTTGTCAAAGGAAACCTGGAGGCTGGGAGGAGCCCGAGGCATCCCTGCGGGGAGAAACCAGGTCAGCACCGATGAAGCCGGCCCTCTGACTTAACATCCTCACACTCGTGCTCGCCGTGTCCGCCGAGCCGGTGCACGCGGGCCCCGGCCACCGGCCCTGGAGGGTGTGCTGGTTCCTCCCGCAGAAGTGCTAACGGGAGCCCCTCGACTTCCAGGCACGTGTTCGACTCTGCGCTGTGGACTCGGGGCCTCCGCAGTGTCCGGGACGCACGACCGGATGGGACTCGTGGGCCTGGGGGGCTCGGGGAAGGCCCCTCGAAGAAGCGAGGGCTCGGGGGGGAGCTGAAAGGTGAGTGGGATTTGGTGGGACTGGGGTGGAGGGGGGTGGCGTGCTCCAGACAGCGGGGAGCAGACGCCAGGGAGGGCGGAGGCGCACGCAGCCCAGCCCTGGGGCTGGAGGGCGGAGGGCACCTGGAAGGGGCCAGGGCAAGGGTGTTCTAGTGCCCCCTCCCCAGGGCTCCTCCGAGCTCCCCCTGGAGCCTCTGCAAGACCCTTTTCAGGCTCTTTCAGTGTCGCGAACTCCCCGTGCCCCCAAGCCGCGGATGATTGAATACCTGCCCTCTCGCCCTCCCCACACCACGCAGCTGCCTAGAAAGCCCTTTTCAGACCCTCTGTCCATGTGAGAACATTGTCTGTGGTACGTACAAGCAGCAGGCGGTCCTCCGCACCCCAGAGTCTTCAAACAAGTGAACACACACGGCAAAACCTCGTAACACAGAGCAGTAGATACTCAGGAAGTGCTGGGCGCGCAGAGGGCTGCCATGTGACCTGGCGCCACCCAGGGAGCTGGGAACCATCTGGGGGATGTGAGGACATCGTGCCAAGGGTCTTGGAGGGGTGACCCAGGTGGGGCAGGAGAAGTGTCCCCCAGGCCAGGGGCGCGGCACACGTGAGGTCCTGGGCATGCTCCCAGGACACAGCAGCAAGCTTCCAGGTGGCCGGCCACACTGACCTCAGCTCTTTCGGCCCCAAGGTGGAGGGCAGAGTGAAGGAGACGGCTGACGATTCCACAGTCAGAAGGCTGCTGTGTCGGCTGGATCTCGCTGTTCCTGATCCCCATCTCAGGCCAGCTGGCTTGTCCTGTTGTGTCCCCGTGTCTGCTGCGGGGGAAGGAGGGGAGCCTCTCGTTCTGCAGATACAGTCACGCCCAGCTCTCTTCCCAGAAGGGGCTTGGCCGGCTGCTGGGGAGAGTCCTCGAGTCAAGGACGCTCTTGTTCCCCAGAGAGAAGCCCGTGCACCCCAACTCGCTCCAGGACATCCTGGGCACCTGGGCCCCGCAGCTCTGCCCCATGAGTGAGGACAGTTAACTGCCCTCTCTGGGAGCCAGACTCCCCATCTGTGAGATGAGATGGTGGGACAAGGTTGAGCCCTCTCCCGGGGGGGCCTCGGAGGCCAGGAGGGGAGCTGGGGGCGGGGGCGGGAGCCCCGGGAGCCCCTCCCTAGCATCAGCCAGCCCGGTTCCTCCAGCATCTTCTTCCTGTTTCGAGACTGCACACACGCCACGAGGTCCCCGTGTTAAGAAGAGAGAAAAGGCCACTGGTAACGGGCTTGGACGGGCCGCTCCCCGTGTCCCCTGACCCCTGCTCCTTCGTCCTGTGAGGCCATCTTCCAGTCAGCAAGTGACGCACTCCGCAAAATGCAAAGAAAGGCAAAAGTGGTTAGGCAAAAGTGGTTCGGAAAGGTCAATAGGAAATGCATAATTCAGGGCGTGCCTCCCCCAGGGATGGCTGATGGAGGTGCTGTGGGGAGAGAAGAGCTGGGTTTTCCTGCCTCGGAGGAGCCATCAGCCCCGCCTGCAGCCTGCAGCTTCGCCCATTTGGCAGAGGTCCAGGGGCACGGCCACGCTCAGTCACCCAGGTCAGCGCCTTGGGCTGGCGGGGGAAGAGCACGCGGAGAGCCAGCGTCCAGGGAGGGAGCCAGGCCGGTCTGCCTCCTGGCTCTGCGGGCACCCAGCTGTTGCTAGGCAACCGAAGATGTTTCCTGTTGAAGATGGAGAGATCGGATGGGATGGGGCATTTGTTTTCTTCTGGGTCATCAACCAGCTTAAAAGTCATCAGTGTTGCCTGGCTACAAAGTCAGCCCTGGCCCCTGGACGCCCCCACCTGCCCAGTGCTGGACCCCAGGGAACTCTGGGCCTCCTGGCTGGGCTGGTACAATGTACAGGGGACAGAGGAGGGACCCAGGCCTGCTTCCCGCCAGCTTCCCTCCAGCACTGAGGGCTCGGAGCTTATAAGTACCTCAGCAGACTGATAATGTATGCTTCCCTCGTCCTCCCAGGTGGCTGTCAAGGGAGGAGGCGAGTCTGGGCCTTGCCCCTGTCCCCGACCCTCAGCCTTCACTCATCACCTCTCAAGAGCCCCCCCACCCCCACCCCCAGCGCCTCTCAACGGGAGACAGGAGAACCAGGATTTTTATAAATGGGCACACTCTGCTGTATTTTTTCTGCACTTTGTTTTATTCCATTAAAAACACATTCCGTAGGTCTCTCCCAAGTCAGTATATGCACTTAGCTTTATCTTTATCTGTGGTCTCGCATCGTGTAGACAGATCTGGCATTTTTTGGATTCTTTGTAATTCAAACATGTGTTCGTCTGTGTTTCTCTGCTACCAGTAATATGCATTTCAAATCTTTGTGCATGGCCTTTCTGCAGCCTGGGGAGTTTTCTTCTATGATGTCTTTGACTTCTGTTTCTCCTAGTCTCATGTGCAAACGGCTGACGCCAATTCTTTCCATCCACCAGGAACCATTCTAAGCTCCTTATGTGTGGTTTATTTACTCCTCATGACAAGCCTGAAGGACAGCTATCAGTATCCTTTTGCAGATGATATCTCAGAGGCCCAGAGAGGTCAGGCAACTTGCCTGAGGTCACACAGCCTCAGTGGTAGCAGGGAATCCAGTCATACCAGGCTGCCAGGCTGCTGTGCTTTGACGAGCAGGGATGAGGTCCTCACTGTCCCTCTCTCTCTGTCCCCAGAGCTGGTGCCTCCTTTCCCTCCACTTCAATCTTTGATTGCACTTCTGAGTGCACCCTCATGGTGAATTTTCCACTCTCTCAATTCTCCTGTTTAGTTCTAATGTCATCTTTCATTCCTCTCTTGTGTTTATTTCCAAGTCCAGCTTCGCCCCAGCAGCATTCCGCCTGAGAGCTTCTCAGCTCTGCAGAGGGGCCGCCTCTCTGCCTGCATCCGTGGGCACCCCTGCTGAGTGGAACCCACACTTACTCACAGTTCTGGAGTCTGGAGTCCAGCACTCACACTCCCTGCTAAGGCTGTTGGGGAGGGTCCTTCCTGCCTCCTCCGGCTGCTGGTGGCTCCTGGAGCCCTTGGCTGTGGCAGCCTCCCTCCTCTCCTCTCCGCCTCCATCTTCACATGGCCCCTCCCCACGTCTACGTCCCCTACTTGTCTTATAAGGACACCGGTCATTAGATTTAAGACCCACCTAAACCTAAGCACCTATTTGCAAGTAAGGTCACGTCTGAGGTTCCTGGTGGGCACGAATCTGGAGGGCACTCCATCCACTGCACCGTCCTCTCCAGTGCGTCCTCGAGCAGCTTTCAGGAAGTGCCAGAGCTGCTGGATCTGGGAAGATGGGAGGGAGGAGGTCACAGCACTAGGGTCGCCTCCCTGCAGGTGACACGGGGACACTGCCTGCAGGGCGGGTCCCAGGGGAAGGTGAGAAGGGCCGCTGCTTCCTGTGGAGCTGCCCGTGGGTCTTGCACTCAGCACCACCCCCTCCTCTGTGTCTCTGTCGTCCACGCAGGCCCCAGAGATTGAGACGGACCACACCTGAGCCCCCTTCCATTGTCACTAAGAAACGGGACCTGGGCTGCTTCTGTCAGCCCTGGTGCTCCCCGCACTGGATGGCTGGCCAGTCCCTGTGTCACCTGCGGGTACACAGAACATTCTAAAGAGCAGGAAGGAGGGGCTGCAGAGCGGCCTGAGTCCTGTTAACCAGCTCTCATGGAGAGGAGCGTTCACAGGCACCTACTATCTGCCAGATTTGGCCACTTTGCTCAAAGCACCCCTGATGGCCACTCCAGCTTGCGGATGAAGAGACAGATCCAACAACACTGAGCCAACTCCCCAAGGTCGTAGAGGCAGCCACGGGGGAGCCAAGACCGGAACCCACATACTCAGCACACGGTCTGTTTCCCCCGGTTTCATTCACAAAATGAAAAGCTCAGGAATTTTAAAGATGGACCAACCTCTCCCCATTAGCCCCCCTCATCTCCCTGCCTCAGGTCACCACCACGCCACGTCTGGTCCTGAGTTCAGCATTTTCAGATTCCATATATAAGTGGGAACACACAGTATTTCTTTGAGCCTGGCTTTTTTCACTTAGAATAAACATCCTCCAAGTTCATCCATGTTGTTGAAAAGGCAGGATCTCCTTCTTTTCCTTTGTCAAGGCTGAAGAATATTCCATTGCATGGACACGCCTCTGCTTCGCCTGGCGAATCCGTCAGTGGACACTGGGCTGTTTCCAGGCTTGGGCGAGTAAAGCTACCGTGAGTGAGACGCTGCGGCCTCGCTTCAGGACTAATTCAACAAACGGGGCTTTGGGAAACCATTTCATTTCTCTCGGATCAGTGCCCCAGCGTGGGATGGCTGGGTCACACGGAGGTTCTATTGGTAATGTTTATTGAGGAAGCTTCGTACTCTTTTCCATAGTGGCTGCATCAGTTACCAGCACTGAACTGGTCAAAGGTACCAAGCTGCTGTTCTAAGTACGCATCAGTTCTATGACCCTCACTGAAGCGCAGGAATTACAGTTAATCGCACTGCACGTGCACAATGGAAATTTCCCGAGAGAGCGGATCCCAGGGCTTTCATCCTGCGAGAAGGTGTTTGAGTCCATTAGCACGACGGGTGATCACTTCACAGCGCGGAGCGCTATCAAAGCGCCGTGCCGTACGCCTTAAGTGTATACAGTTTGTATCTTTTAAATATGGACCAGCTCTGCCGGAAGGGGAAACACGAGTAGCCGCAGCCAGGTGGCCTAGACGGCGCCCAGAAGTGTGCGGCAGGGCTAGTTCTGAACGAAACAGTGGCTGGTCTGGAAGTTCACGGGCATTAAAGCAAACGAGGAGTGAGTCTGGGGGCCAGCAAAGCAAGAAGGATTGCGAAAGCGTGAGGAGCTTCTGGGACAGATGCAAACCGTCACAGCCTTCTTTTTTTTTTTTTTTTTTTTTGGCTGCACCTGCAGCCTGTGGAAGTTCCCAGGCCAGGGACTGAACCCGCGCCACAGCAGTGACCTGAGCCACAGCAGGGACAATGCCAGGTCCTTAACCCACTGATCCGCCAGGGAGCTCCCCAAGGAGTCACGATCTTGATCACAGTGGTGGTTTCACAGGTAGATGTTTACGTAAAACCATCAGATCGTACACTTTTATAAAGCTGTTTTTAAAAATCACAACAAGGAAGAGGAATTCGTGCAGAAATATTCAGTGTGAGGGTAGGCACGAAGTGGGGGGCTCGTTGGACTTAACGGGCTGAAGGAGGGGGGCACGGCCGGGGGAGGGGCCTCGGGGATCAGGAGCCGGGGGAAGGGGCGGGGCAGGCCGAGAGCCGGGCGCCGACAGGATGGGGCTAGACTGCTGATGCCCCGGCCAACAGTGCGGCCACAGGAGAGCATGGCCAAGGGGAGGACGACAAGGTCACCAGCTGAGAAAGTCACGGAGGGTAGCTGTGTGGCCCCTCGAAAAAGAGGACACAAGGGGGCTGCGAGGAGGGCAGGGTGCAGGAGACCCTGCAGCTGACAGAGGGCTGCGGGCTTCACAGGAGAGGCCAGGGCCGGGACAGCGGGCAGCCCAGGGTCTGGGGGCTTTAGGACGAGAGGAAGAAATGCTCTGGGGGTCGGCCCTGCTCCCCAAACCAGCCCCGCCGGGCTCCAGCCAGGGGGGCTGGAGAGCCCAGGGACACGGCCGCGGGGGTGCTCTCTCCCCGGCAGAGCCCCCCGCACCCGCCATGCAGCCTGTCCCAGTCCTGGGCAGTGGGGGCACAGTGCGGCCGCCCGGACAGAGCGCCCTTCTCCCGTGTCCCCCTGGGCCCTGGGCCCTCGGGCCCCACCCATGTCTGCAGGAGAAGGAGCCCCGGAATTTGAACTTTGTTCCACTGGTGACACAGAACCAAGTATCTCCCCTGCACAAGCCTGGATTTGCAAAGGTCACTGGGCCGCTGGGAGGCAGACAGCGGCAGAAAGGGCTTCAGACAGAAGGTAACTGAGCCTGCAGTGGTGACGACGGTCGAAGGCCTGGCCCTGGTGGCCCTGGTGACCAGGGTCGTGCAACCTGCCTCCCACAGGAAGGCTGGCAGGGCTTCCAGCCTGCCCAGCTTGTTGGTGGGGCCCACAGGGTGCCCCCTCCTGCAGCAGAGATGGCCCTGCCCCCTCCAGGCCTCGGAGCTCCCTCTGGAAGCCCAGGGTGTGGGGCTGGATGGTCTCAAAGCTTCCTTCCAGCTCTCCTGGGCCCTTGAACTATTTTCAGAAACCACCCGGGTCAAGGTGCATCGTGGGGAGCTCGTGGAAAAGGAACACGGATGTCAAGTTCATGACTCCTTTTCCTTACCCTCTAGGTCTTTAGGAGAAGGCCTGGCATGTTTCAGAATCATTCTGGGTCGACCCAGAACCTTCCTGCAGCCCTGGCGGCACCTTGGGTCATTTCCAGGTGGCTGGCCGCCTCCCAGCGGGGGGTCTGGGGCCCAGGGACCAGACCCCGACCCACCCGCTGGAGAGCTCAGCGTCCTCGCAAAGAAAGAAGACTTCGTCTCTGAGCCAGGCTCTCGCCAGCATCCTCTCCCGCCTCCACCGCCGGCAAGGCCACCTCTACATGAAAACAAGCACATGATTCACGAAGCTGCTGCCCCCACCCTCTGCCTTCTCCCCCAAGAGGAGCACGAAGGGCCTGGGCGTATTTTACAGTCAAAAGCTATTAAAGGTTTAGTGTAACACGGACGAGAGCCCATCTCCAGGGGCCATGGGGCAGCATCATCTTAAACAAAACCGTCATAGATCTTTCCTCTTGGCGACAAGACAGGCGTGAGGGGCGCAGCCGTCGATCCCTCCGCCGCTCACCTGGGTCCCGATCATGCCCTTAAGAGATGTCAGGTCCCGAGCGACAAGACATGGAGCCTCGACGATTATTATCTCAAACGGGAGGCAGGCGGGAAAGCGACGGGGCTCGCGGTTCCTGGGATGCACAGGTGCGTCTGAACTGGGCTCTCGGTCGCTCTGTGAGGGAGAGACACGGCCACCTGGAGGCAGCCCCGACCTGCACGCTCCTGGCCGCCCAGAGTCCCCTCTGCATAGCATCCTATCCCCTGAGCACAGGGTACGGCCGGGGCCTGCGCGTCACCAAAGGTTGACTTGAGGTCACACCCGACATTCATCTGACAGGTAACCTGGGCACCTGCGAACGGACAACCCAAGTGGTGTCTGAAGCCAGGTGGGGCGAGGGGCACCTCTTCTGCCTGACTACACAGGCCCCTGGCTCCCCCAGTGATCCCTGGGGACGGCAGGGGCCACCCCTCGGCCCTGCTTCCAGGGGCTCTGGCTCCCACGGCCCAGGAGGCATCTCCCGTCGCTCTTGCTGGGGAGAGAACTGTTCACAGGCCGGCGTGCCTCCTGGAGCGAGGGGTCTCCCCCCGGGAAGAGTCCATCTCCACAGCGTCCCGTGGCCACGGCTCAGGGGTCTGTGCTGAGCCCCGGGCCCGGCTGGCAGGCGGTACCCGCTGGGGGGCCTCAGCCGTCGGATCGCGGGCAGGGCCCCCGCCCCGAGACCACACGGGTGGCTTTCGACATCTCCCCCGGAATTTCATTGCACACCCTCAGCTGCATGTTGCAAGCAGCTTTAAATTCCCGGAGCCTGAGTGGAGGACCGGGTCCCCGGGCTGAGAGTGGCGGGGATGGCTCCCTGCGGCCCAGCCCAGCGGAGGGCAAGGCTGGTCCAGGCCAGGCCCCCGGGAGCCTCGGCACCAGCCAGTGGCCGCGAAGCCAGGAGACTCTGTCCAGCCCACAGTCTTGTTCCAAAGGTGGAGGCATGGCAGGGACATTTTTGTTAACCCCCAACAATTTTAAGGGTTTAAGTAAGAGTTTCTCGAGTTTCAAGGCCTCCGCCCACGGCCTGGAGATGCAGATGAATCCTGGGCTTTGCGGGGTTCTCGGGGTTAGGCTGAAGGCGCTGGCGCCCGATTTCCCCACCCCGAGCCCAGCGTCAGCAGAACAGGGAGGGAGGGAGGGCTGCGAGGCTCTGCAACACGAACTGGGGTGTGAGGAAAGTTCTAGAATCGGCCGCCTCCTTCTCTACCCCTCAGGGCCGGGCCCCAGTGCTGCCTGGTCCAAGTCCTGGCACAACGCGGTCTGCCCATGCGCCCAGGCCCAGACCCCGGGGCGCGAGAAGATGAGGCGGCCCCCCGTGTCCAGCCCGTGGGGAGCATCTTGCCCCCAGACCCGGGGCGCGGCTTTGGGGCGGGGTCCATCCACGTCCCCTGAGGACATCGGCCGTGCTCTGAGCCGGTAACCCCCGTGCTCCCTAAAGACCTCCCACCCCCACCCCTCCCCAGCCCCCTCGGAAAACTCCGCTCCCCCGGCGGGCAGGGTCCTGTCCCAGCCCCGCTCCCCCGGTGGTGGCCAGTCCAGGGTGTCAGCTCGGGCTGCGGCACCCAGGTTCGTCACACAGAAAAGACTGAGGTTCCCCAGGGAAGAAGCAAGGCTGCCGCGTCAGCGCCAGCGCGGATTTCAGTCCTGTGTGTGTGCGTGTATCTGTGTGTGTATGTCTGCGTGTGTCTATCTCTCTGTGTGTCTGTCTGTATCTACGTGTGTGTGTGTCTGTGTCCGTGTGTGTCTGTGTATCTGTGTGTGTGTGTCTGCATGTGTGTCTGTGTGTGTATTTAGCTGTGTGTGTGTCTGTATCTGCGTGTGTGTGTGTGTGTGTGTGTCTGTGTCTGTGTGTGTGTCTGTGTGTGTGTGTCTGTGTGTGTATTTATCTGTGTGTGTGTCTGTGTGTGTGTCTGTGTGTGTGTCTCTGTGTGTGTCTGTGTGGACGTCCGTGTGCGTGTGTGTCCTATTGGTTCAATTTCTCAGGAGACCCCTCGGCTGACACAGCCCCTTAACGCAGGATTATTGGGAGACTTCAATGTGGGGAAGGGATGGACCGTGGGGCTGCACGGAGCCCCTGCGCCCTGCCCCCTGACCTCTGCCCCCTTCCCCCGTGGCAGGCACCCTCCCGGGGAGGCCCGAGCGGGTCTCAGGATCCTTCTCAGGGGGGCGGCCCCTCCAGCGCCTCGCAGCCCCCAGGACGGGGAGACGCACAGACGGGCTGTGTACCCCACCCCCACATTCCCTGTTGAAGCCCCAGCCCCAGGAATGCTTCAGAAACGGGCCTTTGGGAAGCGATTAGGCTCTGCCGAGGTCCCGGGGTGGGCCCCCTGGACATGGAGTGTCCCCCCCACCGCCCCGCCTCAGGTGAGGGTGCGTTGACAGCCAGGAAGCGGGCTCTCGCAGGGCCACACCTGCAGGCACCTTGATCGTGGACATCGGCCTCCAGGTGGTGAGAAATAAGCAGCTGCTGTGGGAGCCACCGGCCAGAGGGGCTGCGGTGGCGGCCAGAGCGGACAGAGACCTCATCCCCGGTCGCGCAGCTCAGGATCCGCCCCTGCCACTCACAGCGCCAGCCCTGCCCTTGCTGCTCCACCAAGCACAGCCTCATCCTCTTCTCGCCGAGAAACGGTGGTAACAAGGCAGCCGCCTGGCTTTCGGGGAGAAATCCAGTGAGCCCAGGCCGCGTGCTGACCCAGGGACAGTGCCCCAAAGCTGGAGCTGTGACTCTGGTCATTAAGGCGGGCTGGTCGGGTGCATGTGACTTGGCCTGGATTGGGCCCACTGGGCACCAGAACCCTGAGTCCCGGCCTGGCATGCAGTCCTTTTTCAGTCCTTCCTTCGCCCTGCAGGTGCCCCCAGCCCCTGCCACATACTGGGCTTTCTGAGGCTGCAGGCAGAGCCCTGTCCCTACAGAGCCAGTCACAGGGGGAGGGCAGACAGCAGAGACACAGACAGGTGGACACCCCGGATGTAGGCGCTAAGAGGCAGACAGACTAAGGTGCCATGGTTCTCAGGTCAGAGCTGCAGAGACAGGCGGCCTGGGGATCTGCAGAGGCCCCTCGAGTAGTCAGGTGCCTGCACACATGTGAGGGAACTGCCCCGAATTAGAGGAAGAACCACCTGAGGGGCTCAGGGGGAAGCATGCCTGGCACTCACTCAGGACCAAGAGCAGCTCCCTTCCCCACTGGCCAGACGGAAAACCTCACCATTCACAGAGCGTCGGGTGTGGTACTCAGACCACTTTTGCAAAATCAGCCCTAAGCTGAATGCTGCTCTGGTCCCACCTGACAAAGCTCATGAGCAAGACACAGAAGTGTCCAAGGGTTTCCAAAAACTTTATCACCTCCCAGCAAAAACCCGAGAATATTATTGGGAATCCAAAAATATCCAGCACCCAAAAGGGACATTCACAATGTCTGGCATCCAATCAGAAATTACTAGATAGGGGAAGAAGCAGGAAAATATGACCCATAATGTAAAGAAAAATCATTTGAGACCAACTCAGAAATACTACAGATGCTACAATTAGATGGGGACAAGGCAGACGTTACTGTAGCTGCTCAAGAAGCCAGAGGAAAGATTGAGCATGTTAAGTAAAGACATGGAAGATATCAAAAAACTACATAAATGACCAGTGAACGTTTAGAAATAAAACAATTACAGTGTCCCAGCTGAAAAACACTTTGGACGTGGAATTAACAGCAGATTAGACACTGCAAAGGAAAAGATTAGTGAACTTGAAACACAGCAATAGGAATTTTCCAAAATGAAACTCAGAAAAAAAAAAAATGGAGTAAAAAAGGAACAGCATATCGGAGAGATTTGAGATGACTTCTGGCCTCACATCCAGGACAAGCTCTGCTCTTCTTCACCCACCTGGGACCCCCCCCCCCCAGAGCAGAAGATGGTCCTGGCCCAGAGGGCATTAAAACAAGAAGGAAGAGGAAGTTTGCAGACAAAGGGACAGGTGAGCCAAAGCCAGGAGGGCTGTGGTCAAAAGCCACTGCAGCTGGTCTGCTTCACCACCGGGCTGCTCTCAGAGCTGGTGTCCCACTGCATACACGCACATGCACCCACATGCAACGCACATGCCCACACATGTGTGCACAGGCACCCATGGACGTACACACATACTGCACTTGTCCACTCCTGTGTGGGGTGCTGAGGCCCCCCAGGTGACGTCAGGGGGGCTGTGTCCGAGATGTCCAGCTCCCAGAGATGCTAATGAGCTCGAGGCGGGGTCACAGTGACGGCTGGGAGGAGCCCTCCCAGTGAAAACGGCCCGGAAGTGGGCTGCACCTCAGAGGAGAGACGATGGCCTGGGGGACCAGAGCGTGGCCCCGCCCACTTCCATCCCAGGAGAGGGCAGGGAGGGGAGGACGCCACGGAGTGGGCGGGGCCTCCGTGCGCATCCCTCGGGGGCCGAGGTGGGAGGGGCTGGGGTGGAGCCGGAAGCACAGAGAAGCAGGTGCAGGCAAGTCCCGCAGCTGGAGAGGCCGCGGCCACTGCCAGGGTCGGGGTGGGGGGCCTCTGCAAGCCCACGTGGGAAGGAAGCCCAGGTCTGCACACGCACGTGCTGTGAAGAGGGGCTCCGCACGGCACAGTTTCCCCGTTATCACGGCTCGAAATCATGCTCAACACCGTGGCCGGGCACGAAAACAGAATTTGTTTCAAATCTTATTGCAAGAGAAACACAATGTAAATAAAGAAATGATTTGCTAATTAAATCCGCTTTAAATTTAGTATACGATTAAACAGAAACTTATAGAATCTGCAAGTTGGCACGAGGCAAAATTTTTTTCCCCAAAAAATGCTAATTTAGAAGGGGACTAATTTAGCGCAGACGCGATATCGCGGTTCTAAATCGCAGTCGGGCGGGGGTTCCGAACGAAGCCTGGAGTGCGGGTCTTATTCCTGGAGAGTGGCTGCCTCTGCCGAGGGGACGGGGTGGCGGGGAGGCGACTGGGACGACCCCAAGATTCAGCCTGGAACTCTGTGTCCAGAAATACACCCAGAGGAGCACAGGCGGGCTCCGCTGTGCAGGAGGGGCGCCGGGTGGGGCGGCGCCACTGCGGGGACGCGCCCGGGGAAGAGGCTGGTCCCCCGCGCCCACCGCATCGCCTCTCCAGGGTTTTGAAAGGAGGGGTGTTGCCACCCGGCACTCCCGGGCCCCTGCGCTTCCTTCCCAACCATCCGCACCCAAAGATGCTTGGAAACTCATACACTGCCCCACCCTCTCCAGCTCCAACCCCAGCTCTGCCCCCAGCCTCTGCCTCTGTCCTTTCCCTGTCCCCCGCCCACGCCTGGCTCACCCACTCCTGACTCCCCAGACCAGCGACCACGCAGGACCAGCAGAGACAGATGTGTGCCCAGCCACGTGTGCCTGTGCGTCCACGCCGGGCGTGTGAGCCCCTGGAGCGTGTGTGTGTGCGCGCGCACGTGTCACATGTGCTCGCGTGCCTGTTAAGGCACACACATGGATGTAAGCACAAGTGCATGTTTGAGCGGATATTTCAATGTCATACTAAGTGAGCAGGCCACATGGCTTATGATATCGCTTACATGTGGAATCTAAAAAATAATCAAAATCCAAATGAAATTATTTGAAAGCAGAATTAGACTCACAGACATCAAAAACAAGCTTATGGTTACCAGAGGGGAGGGGAGGGGAGGGATAAATTAGGAGCTTGGGATTAACAGAGTCGTACAATTATACCCAAACTAGGTAACAGCAAGGGTCTCCTGTACAGAACAGGGGACAATACTCAATATTTTGTCACAACCTATGAGGGAAAAGAACCTGAACAAGAACGCATGTGGAGGAAGTCCCCGGCATGGCCCAGCAGTAAAAAACCCCACAAGTAGCCATGAGGACTTAGGTTCGATCCCTGGCCTCACTCGGGGGTTAAGGATCCAGTGTTGCTATGAGCTGCGGTGTGGGTCGCAGACACGGCTCAGATCTGGTGTTGCTGTGGCTGTGGTGTAGGCCAGCGGCCACAGCTCTGATTCAACCCCTAGTCTGGGAACCTCCATATGTCACAGGTGCAGCCCTAAAAAAAAAAAAAAAAAAGGAATGGATATAGATCTGCACACATATTTCACTGAAGCACTTGGGCATCCTGCCCGCGACGGTGTCTTATGTCCCCTGAAAATGTCCCCACCTCCAGCGTCAGCGGCCCACAGACCACACAGCCCAACACGACCTCTTCTCTGGGGCTCGGGCAGCTGAGTGTGTTTTATACACTGTGTGTGTGAGTGTGCATGAATGTGTGTGTCAGGAAACATCCTGTAAAGAGCGCAGGGCCCAGGCCAGGGGCGCCGTGTCTGGGTCTACGGGCAGTAATGTGTGCGCACTGTGCACACACACACAAAGCTGTGTGTGTGCGCGTGTGTGTGCGTGTACCATGTGAAGGCATGTACGTGTGCATGGCAGTGTGCACCCGTGTGCCTGGGGTGCATAGTACACACACATATGCGAGGGGTGTGCCTGTGTGTGCACACGTGTGTCACATGGACACACGTGTCTGGGCGCATGTGGGGTGTACACACGTGTGGGAAGGTGTGTGCACGTGTGTGCGGGTTGCACACCTGTGGCCGCTCACTGGAGTACGCCTGCGGTGTAGACAAGAAGGATAACCACACGGACTTGCTCAGCTCTGCCCAGACTGGACTCTGCCCCCAGAGCGTTAAGCTGCCTGCCCTGCGGGGGTTCCCTTTTATTCTGTCCAGTGCCCTTTCCGGAACCCCTCTGGCGTCCTGGGCAGTGTCCCCAGGGGGGCGGGAGGCCACGCCCGCGGCGGAGTGAGGCCCCGCCCCTCCCGCCCAGGGACTGGGCCCTGCCTGAGTCCTGGGACCTTCTTCTCCCTTGTGGGTAATTTCAGCCTCGGGCGGGGGCAGCTTGTGTTTTGTGTTTGGCTTTGTTTTTTAGCTTTTGGTAGCAGTTATTAATGTTCTTCATTTCCTCAAAAATTACAGCTGTTGCGATGCTAATGATGTTAATTGCTCCCATTCAGCAGCTGGAGTGGCAATTTAACACCCGCTAATAGAGACGCGGGGTTGAGGCTTGGAGAAAATGACCAGATTACCCAGTGTCATCGTGTCACTCGGTGGCAAGTAGAAATTACAGAGGCGGAGCGAGCAGGGGGTGTCAGGGTCTGCGACCCCACAGGGCGTGCGGCACGTCCCTCCACGTGGGTCTGGACCCCACTCACCTTGTCACCGTGACTTTCTCTGGGAGTTCCTGCCAGTCACACTCTGAAGAGCAGCCCCGTGTGCTGAGGGACGGAAACGCCGCCGGCTCCCGCGGGGCTGCCGGAGGCCCGGGCGCAGGCTGGCTCTGTCCGCCGGGTGAGGTCCGAGGCTGAGCGCCGAGGTGGCCGGCGAGGGGGGCGCCTCTGCCCGCCTGCGCGCAGTGAGGCCTCCGGTGCGGCTCCTTTCTTCCCAGGGCCACAGGACGCCCCGGCACGGCCTCTCAGCCTCTCACTGCCCTCCTGGCAGAGACCCAGATGGAGGACAAGGAGCCTCGGCGCCTCCCCGTCGAGCCGACCACCCCGAGTTCCCGGACTGAGCAGGGCTGAGATCGCAGACAAGTTAAAAACACAGGGTGGTGCCTGCAATCCCCGGACCTGCAGCCCTCGAAACCGCCCTCCCTTTGGGGCGTCGTGGGTCCCTCTGCTCCCCCATATGCCTCCTTCTGGGCTCTCGAACCCTTCCACCTGGCTCTGCCAGGGTCCCCTGCCCATCCTGGAGGTCCCAGGCTCTGGGACCTCTAGCTCCTTCCTCCTCATCACCTGTGCGCAAGTGGGACACGCTCCCTGGCCAGATGCCGCGCCAGGGCTGGTGCCAGTGTCACAGCTCGTCACTATCACAACATCGTCGTCGGTCCTTAGGCCACTTGGTGGGGCCAGAAACGGAGGTCCAGGGCCACAGAGCCCGCCCAGGGCAGCAGACCTGTATTTGTGTCAGGGCCTGTATTCACCTCCCAGGGCGAGGGTTGTCGTGACAGAGGCCACAGCTGGGGCGGCTCAGAACTGCAGGAATTTATTATCTCTCGGTTCTCAGGGCAGAAGCCGGAGATCCAGGTGGCATCGGGCTGGTTCCTTTCAGAGAACAGGGTCCTGCCTCCTGGACCCTGGGCTTGCAGCGTTCAGAGCCGCCTGCGGCCGGGAGACACGTTGCCGTCCAGCAGGAGGCTGGGGCCTGAGCGGTCTCCTCTCGGACTGACCAGCACAGCATGGACGCCTCTTCCCACGGCCCTCCAAGGGGTCTGGGGTCCGGTGCTCGGCAGGACCCCTGGGAAATGATGGCCTCGACACAGGCTCCAGAGCCCGTGTAAGCAGGTCTGCGCGGACCAGCAGTGCCCAGGCCGTCCACGCGCCGTGAATCGTGAACGCACAGCCCCCAGCTCTGCCCCCAGGGCTGCGGGCCCCACCTCAGTAGCAGCCCCCTCCCTCTGTCTGTCTGTCTGTGCGTCACACACACACAGGCCTCCCGTCGCTGGCAACAGACGGCAGAGGCGGGGGCTGCGCAGTCCGCGGGAGCCGGCCCCCGCTCCCGGCAACCACAGGTTGTGCTGTGTGTCATCTCTCCCCACCTCCGAGAGGCCCTCACCTCGACCGCTGGAACGCAGCCCCACGGGTGGCTAGGACACCGCAGGCATCGGCGCAAATCAGGAACAGCGGGCCCCGGGCCTGGGTGCCCGGGAGAGTCCGGTCCTTCAGGCAGCCGACGTCCCTAAGCAGGTGCAGTCTTCCCGCTGCCACAGGAAGCAGGAGTAGAATTGGAGGTCTCGGTGGGGGGGGGGGCGGACAGGACAGCAAACTTGCTAAGGTCAACAGTTCTATTTTTCTTCCAGGTTTTGTAAGCCTGCCCCAGCCTGACTGTTTTCCTGGTTGAAGGTGCTGAGTGCTTGATTTTTGTGGCAACTTTCTGACTCCTGGGGACGTCTTCCTGGTCCGTGGCCGCAGACGGAGGTCAGGTTCACTGTCACCACCAGGGGCGGGGTCTTGACCAATAACATCTTTGTTTTCAAAGCAAAAGACCGAAGCCAGTCTGTCACCTGTTACACTAAGTCAATTGTGCTCACTATGAGAAGGAAATATTTCAAATCCAGCTGAGATGCCTGGGAGCGAGTGCAGGGCTGCTGTGAGCGCGTGAGTGTGCACACGAAATGCTGCTAAGTCTGGGTGTTCAGCTGGCGGGCTCTCGGCTCACTGGCAAAGACGGAACCTGCTTATGTGGCTTAACTGTGCTCGAGGCTGCTCACTAAGTATTTACCACGTGCGGATCTGGCTTTTGAAGGATAGCACCTTGTAGACCTGTCAGAGCTGCTTCCTAAGTAAGATCAAGGGGTGCAGCGTTGGGAGGAAATTGAATTGTCTGGGCTGAACTCTGCCGAATCGCTGGGTTTTCTGGGTAAATCGGACTCACCTCCTTCCCTGAGGACTCGCAGAGTCTCACCGGGCGAGAAACCCAAGATTCTGAGACACAGGAAACCCTCCACGTTTTGAGGCTTCTGCATCTTAACAGAATTTTCTATTATTATTATTGGCAAAGAAATCCAACATGTGGGACTGTGCGAGCAGTGAGACATAGTGCGGTCAGAAGCCTCCCGGGCCGGCCCAGCTCTCCTGGCCACTGTCCTTTTGGACTCAGGCAGGACATGACCTCTCTGGGACAGAACTGTGGACACCCGGGCCCGTTCCAGCATGATGTGCCATGACTCTGCCACCCCGAGCTCCCTCCCAGCGCCAGCCGGGGGTGCAGCCAGGGCGTCAGTGGGGTTGGGCACAGTTGGAGGTGTAGGGGTTAACTGCATGTGTCATCTCAAACAGGGCACCCAAAGAGTTGACCAGACATCACTCTGGATGTTTCTGTGAGAGTTTGGGGTGCAACTGACATTTAACTCAGTAGACTGAGTACAGCAGATTGCCCTCCCTGAGTGGCAGGCCTCGTCCAATCAGTTGAAGGCCTGAACACAACAAAAAGGCTGACACTCTCCAAATAAGAGAGAATCCCCCTGCCTGACTGCCTTCCAGCTGGGACATCAAGCTTCCCTGCTTTTGGACTTGAACTGAAACATGAGCTTTTCCTGGGTCTTGAGCTTCCTGCCTTTGGACTGGCACTTAAACCATCGCCTCTCCTGGGTGCTCAGCCTGTAACTGCTGGTATGGGGACTTGGCCTGCACAGTCACCTGGGCCTTATTATTATCCTTATAATCAGTATCACATACGCGTGTGTATAATGCAGTATGGGCATTCTGTACACGTAATATAACTATAAGAAGCTGTGTATGTACGTGCAGCCCTGCTCTCCCCGAGAAACCTCACTGATACAGGCGTCCAGCACCTCCAGATCCTGGCTCTCATCCTGGGCTTCGTGCGTGGGTAGCAGGGAGACACAGCGAGGTCTGAGGCAGGGGCCATCTTGACACCGCCTGCCCCGCACTCCGCCCTGCCCCAGCCATCCCACTGGACGGTGGACACCCGTCCCTTCCCCCACGTGGCACCCCCTCGGAGCTCTGGCTGCAGCGGCCCAGCCCGCTCAGCCGCACACTGGGCACTGCCGTCCTCCCGTGGCTGGGCTCCCACCCACCCGCTCTTCCGGAGGCGGCAGCCTGCGGCCACATTCCCCATCCGGGCCGGTCCCGCCGGGCTTCAGACACCCCCGTGGGGGGGAAGTCACCATGTACCCAGCCCTGTTCCAGCCAGGGCTGCGGCCGGCGGCAGAACAGAAGGCTCACCTGCTCCTTGGGCTTGAGTTGGGGGCCAGGGAGAGGGAGCCCTTCCCACACGGAGGGAGAAAGACCACCATGGTTAGAACCTCCTCTCCCACTTCCCAAAGCTGTCCTTCCCCCCACCTGGGCCCCAAGACACCCCAGGAAACCAGATGCCGATTAGGCTGCATTTCGTGGGTGCTTCGAAGCCTCCTTCTGCGTGAGCCAGTCACAGGAAGCGGCACGGGGCCCACCTCCAGGTGGCCCCGTCCCCCGGGTCCCTCCCCTCTCTGGGTAAAGTGACTCGTGCAGATGCCGTGGGGACGGTCTCTACACTGGCAGCCTGAGAGGGTGACAGCCGCCTGCTTGGGGAGAGAAGGAGCAAGAAGCGCAGGCTTCCGCTGGCTCCACGTGCCAGCCCGACCGTGGGGCCCAGGGCTCCCGAGGGTCACCCCGGCACCACCCAGCACTGACCCGGAGCAAGTGACATGGCCCCCGACTCCTGGGAGAGAAGAGCAGGCACCACACCAGGTGGTCCTTTGGGGCTGCCGAGACGTGTGCGAGCCGCCGTGTCACTTACGAACGTCCGTCCCTAAAGGCTGTGATGTGAGGACATTAGGCGTGGTGACAAGGTGCCTTAAGTCCCCCCGCCTCCTCTTCCTCTCTCACCGCCTGCCTGCTGCGCTCCGTGACCTGCCCAGAACAGGCTCACGAGGAGTGGCCCAGCAGAGCTCCCTAGAGACACAGCCCTGGCACCCCGGCTCCACGCAGCCAGCACCCGTCTTCAAAGCCAGCCAAGCCGACACCCTGGCCCTGGGAAGGGGCAGAAAAGGGCTCAGCCTCCAGACAAGGAGAGAGCAGCCTCGGTACGAAATTCCTCTTGGTCCAGGCTTCTGTGCTAAAGAAATGACTCATTACAAACGGCAGAAACTTCAAGTCAGACAGATGGGGAGAAACTCTGTGAAATGTGCCTGTGTTTGCCTAATTTAGAATAATTGCGATCCACTACATTAGGGCATCGGGTTTTCAGCATCTTCGTGAGATGCTTGGGGTGAGAAGGGGAGCACTTTCTGGCAGATTTAAGATGAAGCTGAAAAGGCCAGTTTCCTGGCCGCTACCCAGCGCCTGTCATTCTCCCTGCGTCTCTGTGGGGCTGTACCCAGCTCCTCACCATAGACAGCTCGCCGTCCAAAACCAACTGCTAGCAACTCAGAGGCTGAAACCGGAGGAGGAGGGAGAAAGCAAAGCGGGCAGCCATGGCCCTGCTGGACCCCGGGGGCGGGCGCCACGGCCTGGGCCCCTCGCTCTGCCCCCCCCCCCCACGCGGAAGACTCCAGAGAGATGCCGGCCTGAGATGCTGGCCTCGGCTGGCTCTGTGCCTTCGATGCCACCAGGCCCGGAGCCATTCCAGGATCTTCTTGGTCCAGATCTTCTTGGCTTCCGGTTGGCTCCTGCAGTCCCGTTTTGCCAAAGGCTCATGGAAGGAGAAGTTTGACAGCTGGGACTCAATCCCAGCAACCGCACACTTCAGCTGGGGAAACTGCGCCCCCCGACCCGAGGCAACCCAAGGGAGGGAAACCGGGTCGAGGCCACGAGTGTCGCTATGTCCCAGGCTGTCTCCCCGATGCTTTGCTGTTGCATTTGTTCCCCGAACATCCAGCAGAACCAGGGGCTCCACACTCACTCCTGCTTATCTTCGTTTTATTGACACGAGTTCCCACCAAATTCCGAGGAACCCCCTGAGTACTGCGGAAACAGAGGCAAGGCGGCACACGAAGCCGCCCATCCCTCCTCAAGCCCAAGTCCCCGAGACCTGGAGACTTCTGCCCTTTAACCCCGGGAGGGGGGCCTGCGACCCACAGGGGAGGACAAAGGGCAAGAGACGTTAACTCCCACGCCAGCGTCAGCGCCGACCCTCCAGAGCAGACGGAAGCACAGCCCTGGGCCGTTTCCAGGGATCGGGGCAGGTGCATCCTTCTGCCTTCCTACTCGGACTCGCTCCGGTACCACCACGTGCTGCGCAGAACGGCCACCGCCCTGCTCTCTGTGATCCGGACACCGGGTCCCGACCCTCAGAGCCCCCCTCGGGCCTCCTTCCGCCTAGTTCAAGGGTCGGTCAAGGCGGTTCCAGCAAGTGAGCAAAGGCCTCGGTCCCCCCAGGAGTTTATATTTCCCCAAACCTTGCTCTGCACTACTTTGTGACCTTATCAGGGTCGCGCACAGAGCCCCGGACGCGGGCTCACGGCTCGCAGGTGCCCCGTGAACACAGAATCAGATCAGCCTTCGGAGCGTTAGCCATCACTGCTCGGTTACACAATTTAGGCGGCCCTTAGTTTTCATTTTTATGGATCGGCCATCGGGGGAGGCAAGCACGGGGAAGCCCTGCGCTGGGCTGAGCGGCCAGCTCTGCCTGAGAGCCCTCGCGCTGTGTACGTCTGTGCCACCACCAGCCTGGAAACTGGGAGCCGCCGGGACAGAAGAGCTGGGCCTGCCGGGTCCCGCCACTTCGCTCAGGCTTTGGGCACGTGGGCCGGCCCCCAGGACTGCTTCTCTCCTCTGGTGCGCAGAACACACCCTCTGCCACCCTCACAGGTGCCACAGCCTCAGCAACGCTGGATGTGTGTGCGGCTAACCACCGGCTGCAGAGGACACCATCCTCCCCGCCAGCTGGACCCTCACCGTGGATTTGGGACGCGGCTGGAGCGGGCGGCAGCATCTGCGTGGGGATGGATGAAGGGCCTGCAGACAGAGGGCCTGGGAGCAGCCTGCTGAGGGCGAGGCTGCAAGTCAGTGCTCAAGATGACAAATGTGGACAGAGTGCCCCTCGTGGCTCAGCAGGTTAAGGACCCAACAAAGGATCCATGAGGGTGTCGGTTCGATCCCTGGACTCGCTCAGTAGGCTAAGGATCCGGTGTTGCCACAAGCTGCAGTGTAGGTTGCAGAGGCAGCTCAGGTCTGGCGTTGCTGTGGCTGTGGTGTGGGCCAGCAGCTGCAGCTCTGATGTGACCCCCTGGCCACGGATGCTGGGGGACAGGTGCTTGCCCCGCTGCCCCCGCCACCAGGAGGAGCAGCAGGCCGGGCAGCACTGTGACACCACTGTCCATCTGATCAGAGTTCGCCTCCCTCTGCCCTCGGCCCTCAGCCCTCGGGCAACCCTCACTCTGGCCACCGGCCTTGGTCCCCATCTGAGTGCTGGTCCCACCTGAGTGCTGAGCCCCACCGCACAGCCAGACCTGTCGCCTACTGGGGAGGCGACGCCTTTTGTAGTTGGGCCTCAGTGTGGTACAGACCTGATGGGAGAAGCCCCTTGGGGTCAGAACAAACACCTAAATGAAGCAAAGGAGAGTAGGCAACCCTCTTCCCACTCCGACGAAGGACCCATCTCAGTGGGGAGGGACAGGATGAGCTGGGCTGAGACCAACGGTAGACTGTTTTCATGGGCTTATAACAGTGGGCTGTAGCTGATCGGTCGACCCTCAGAAGGATGAGGCTGTTGCTGATCGGTTGGCTTTCAGAAGGGGGAGCTGTGGCTGATTGGTTGGCCTTCAGAAGGATGCAACTGTCACTGACTGGTTGCTTTTCAGAAGGGTGAGCTGTGGCTGATTGGTTGGCTTTCAGAAGGATGGGGCAGTGGTATTTCTCTAGGAGGGAAGGTTCTTATTCACACACAGGCGTCCAACAAGAACGCCACGGGCTGCCTGCCTAGCCCACAGGCCCAGCCGTCAGTGACCGTGATCCGAAATCCTTAGGGCTGCGTTGGGCCAGTTTACCTGGGCAAAGGCATAACCATGACGGCGATCGGCAATCTCCTCGTTGACCTGGTGGCAGCCACGCGCGGGTGAACATGCAGGGTTCTGGGAGGAGAGCCTGGGCTCAGCTCTTACCTCCACCTGCTCTCCGGGAGCCCAGCTTACTCCCCCTACATGGTGGCAGTGGCTGTACTCTTTATTAAGACCACTATGGGGGTTCAGCCAATCGCAGTACCTCCCTACTAGGACCGCTACGGAAATTCAGCCAATTGCAGTACTCCCTGCTAGGAACGCTACGGGAATTCAGCCAATCGCAGTACTCCCTACTAGGACTGCCACGGGAATTCAGCCAGGCCACGAGGTCTAAGGGCTCAGGCAGGGTGCGGGCCAGCCCACCACGGCCCATGACTTTGGGGTGACAGCATCAGCGACAAGGCAGTCGTGCGGCCGGGTGGTGGGTTCTGGCAGGTGCACGGTTGCTCTCCAGGAATCCTGCCTGCCGGGCCTGGCCTGCCACGAGCAGCCGTACTTACCCCGGGACCTGCTAGGAGAGGGCCTTCCTTCTCTCTCTCTGTCGCTGAGCAGCTCCGAAGCGCGGAGAACTCAGGCCCCGAGGGCCCCGTGCAGAGGCCTCCACCGCCCGCGGCCCCGCGTCCGAACGCCGGCTCTGTGTCGCGTGGTGACCAGGCTGATCGTGTTTTGTACCTAACATGGAGTGGCATCTTCTGAGTCTGCGCCTGTTGCTGTTTTCGCTCAGCCCCATGTAACACTTCAGAGTGCCAAATGCTTTTTAAAAAATAGATCTGGCTCTGAAAGAGTGCTACAGAATAACGCGGGTGGAATATGGCTTTTGTGAAAACACAAAATGTTACCCCCCAAAAAAGAATTCTTTAATGTTTTGCAGAGACGTTTGTTCTGAGCCCATATTTCAGGGGTGAAAGCTCTCGGAGGGGAGCCACGCACGGTAGCTCCGGTTTGGGGAAATCTCCAGGTTGGGGACGTGCGGAGCAGGTCCCACTTTCCTCGGAGTGGACAAGACCCTTGACTGCCCGCGCCGTCCAGGTGCGAGCAGCATTAGTGTCCCGGGAGACCGCGAAGCGGAGGCCCGGCTCCCAGGCACGTCCTTCCGTGGTTCTTGCGGCCCCGTGCGGGCCCCGTCGCCAGCGTCCGGGGCCCACTTGGCCCTGTCCTCCTGTCTCACAAGCCCTGCCAGCTGGGCCCTGCGTTTCCGTGCGTTTTGTCACTTGCAAGCCACGGTTTCCTGCCTTCGGACGCGGTCCTTGCTGCCCAGCCAGGCGACTTCACGTGCACCATCCACTCCGGCTCCCCCCCAACCCCCCAGGCCATTCCC
>PVHT020000050.1:844752-879286 GCA_004024745.2 Catagonus wagneri
GCCCCACACTGCTCAGCGCCCCCCAGGCAGGTCCACCTTCTCTGGGCTTCTCCAGGGGCCTTTGCCTCCAGGCTCCCTTCCTCCTAAACACACCATCCACCCTGCCACCTGAGGAAACAAACACGGCAAAACTACAGGGACAGAAAGTTCAGGGACCCCCAGAGTTCAGGGTGTGCAGGGGGTGGGTGAGGCTGAGCGACGGCCCAGGGCATTTTTAGGAAGGGGAGGCTATTCAGTGTGACGCTCTCCTGGCGGATGGAGAACTCTCCAGCACCAAGAGTGAATCCCAAAGTAACTCCGGAGCTGAGGTTAATAATAATCTGTCAGTATTGGTTTATCTGTTATGATAAATGTCCTGCACAAATGCGTGTCGTTAATGATGGAAACTGGGGGCAGGATGCATATAGGAACGCACTGGACTTTCTGTGCAATTTTTCTATAAACCTAAAAATGCTCTAAAAAATAAAATATATTAAAAAAAAAAAAAGCCCTTCCCTTGGGGACTTTCAAGTAAATGGCCTAGTAAGAACCTGTGTTTGGCTCATGAGTTTTGAGCTGGGGCACCTGCAGTGCACAGGGGACTAAGGCACGCCCCGGGGGGCACGTGCTGGAAAGGTGGGGGCTGGCTGTGCTGAAAGAAGCCAACACTCTGGAAAGAGCAGCTTCGTTCAGGGTTCGACGTTCAAAGTTAGACGGGGGAGGGGGTTGCTGAGGCCTCTCCCCTCGGGCACCCTGTCGAGGCGCAGGGCGGGCAGTGGGCAGAGAGGCCGTGCCCGCCGACCTGGAAGAGGCAGGAAGGGCCCCGCCAGCCCGCCAGCACCTGCGGAGGGGGCACTGCCCCGCCGACGCCACGCCCGAGGATTCTGGCTTCCAGAACTGTGAGACGGTACGTTTCTATTCCTGTGAGCCCCTCGGTGTGTGGTCATTTGTCCCAGGGGCCAGGGAAACTGACCCAGCGGGTCTGGAGCCGGCGCTGGGCAGGACCCGCTCCTGGGTGTCTCTGTTTGGATGGCTCAGGCCCTCGGATTCCCTCGCAACTACGGGCGTCTCTCTCGGGGCTTTTGTCCCTGAGAGGGGCTTCTTGGAAAGACGCAAGGACGACCCTAAGGAGAAGGTAGGGTCCCTGGGCCACACGGTCGGGCTGGCAGCCCCACCCCACTCGGCACCCGCGCCTCCTCCCATCCGCCTGTTGGTCCCCCTCCAGGCGCCTCTCGCATCGCTCCCACCCCACAGCAGGTGCAGGCCCCATGCCCCCCACCCGGCCGGGGACCCCCGAGCCCGCGGCCGCAGCTCTCTCCACCCCCACTGCCAGCCTCCCTCTGCCGCACGAGGGGGTCACGGGGCCATCCCGCCTTCGCCCTCCCAGCACGTCCTCCAGAGGCAGGTCGAGTTCCACTATTTAATGCCTACGGACAGAAAATGTCAGTCTTCATAAAACTGACAACCCAAAGCGGCGGGAGAAAAGACAGACCCACCAGACCCGGGGCTGGGAAAACTGGCTTCCTCCTTGGGAAAGAAAGTAGATCCAGAGACATCCAAATAAACCCTGCCAGAGGAAGAGGTCGGTTTTAAATGTGTGCGGCACGTGGGTGACGTAGGGGAGAGAAAAGCTTTCATGTGCCCAAACTCCAAAAAAGGAAAAAAAAACCAGCTATGAAATGCAAAACCATTACTTCAAGAGTAAAGAAAAAGGCAAGTGGCAATCTAGCCCCCAAAAGAGAAAACTCTTCCACAAACGCAGCAAAGACAGCTTAGATATCGTTAACATGGAGAGAAATGTCGCAGGTGACTGAGGGGCTTGGCCGCCTCCAATCACGTGGCGACCGCCTGGCGATCCTGTCCCTCTGGAGCCCCCTCCTCTCGAGTGTCAGGGGGACCCGTGATTTGCTCCCACCCAAGAGAACAGGACTCAGGCGGTGGCTGTCGCGTCTGTGACCACCCCGCCTCAGCCTGCCCCTTTCCCCTCGCCGGCACCCTCCTGCTGCCGTCTCTGCTCTCACGTTTCCATGAAGCAAGTGTCAAGCCGAGAGGCCACCTGGCCGGGAACGGAGGGCCATCTCCAGCCAACAGCCAGCCGGGGACCAAGGCCCGCGGTCAACAGTTCACAAGGGACCAAAGGCTGCCAACCACCTCGTGAGCCTGGAGGCAGATCCGCCCCCAGCTGAGCCTTCTGAGGAGAACCCGCCACCGTGATGCAGCCAGCAGTACTTGCGGCAGAGGATCCAGCCGAGCTGTGCCTGGATTCCTGACCCCTCTTTTCAAGCCACTGCATTTCTGGTGACTTTTAAGCAGCAATCAATAACTAATAAAATAGGAGTTCCCGTTGTGGCTCAGCTGGTTAAGAACCCGACTAGTGTCCAAGAGGACGCACGTTCAATCCCTAGCCTTGCTCAGTGGGTTAAGGATCCAGCGTCGCTGCAAGCTGGGGCATAGGTCACAGACGCGACTCAGATCCAGTGTTGCTGTGGCTGTCGCGTAGGCTGGCAGCTACAGCTCTGATTCGACCTCTAGCCTGGAACTTCCATGTGCTGCAGGTGCAGTCCTAAAAAGAAAAAAAAAAAACTAATAAGATTATAAAAAAGACATTTACTTAGAGATGGACCATCTTGCACCTCCAACCAGGATTCGTCCAGCACCTCGCAGGGGACCTCTCTCCTCTAAGGCAGGGTCCCATGCCGCCTGCCCAGTGAGCTTCCCAGAAGTGTCTCAAAAGAGCCTCAAAAGGTCAGGGGCATCTCAGCATATCCCGTCCGAACAAATTCACGGCCGAACAACTGGCACCGAGGCCTTGAAAGAGCAAACACTGCCTATACAATGTCAGCTAATCCTACTCAAACAAAGCGGATAGAGATTTCTTCTCTGGGGAGTTCCCACTGTGGCTCCGTGGGTTAAGGACCCAACATCGTCTCTGTGAGGATTCGGGTTTGATCCCTGACTTCGCTGAGTGGGTTAAGGATGCAGTATTGCCGAAAGCCATGGTGTAGGTCACAGATGCAGCTCAGATCCAGTGTTGCTGTGGCTGTGGTGTGGGCTTTTGCTGCAGCGCTGATTCAATCCCTGGCCGGGAACTTCCACAGGCCACAGGTGCAGCCCTAGAACAAGAGAAGCAGTTTCTTTTCCTGCAGGCAGGGGGTGGGGGGAGAAAGCTGACCGTGTTCTAATCTCGATCATGAATACATGAAGAAGGATTCTAGTGTTCCAGTATAAGGCAGACCCACAGTGCGTATCCATTCACGCGGTCGCCCTTGAGCTTAGCACACCCTCTGGGCCTGGCTGGAAGGTGAAGCGAGAGATTTCGTCGTTGACTCTCCTGCCTGTTCCTTGAAGGCATGCATCCCGTCTCTGCCGCAGGAAGTGGGGCGAGCAGGTGGGCGGCTGGACGGCGAGGCGGCCGGGCAGGCAGAGCGGTGAGCTGATTCAGCGGTTCGTCGGTTCACCGCGGCGCCCTTCTGCGCGTCTGTCCAGGCCCCGTGCGCAGAGTTCCTGGGGGCGGATGGACAGTGGTCTGGAGGAGGGTCTGAGGAGCCCAGACTGGTCCGGACGCAAGGACAGACCCAGAGGGGAGCCGCGTCCCCTGGAGGGAAGCCCCTTGACAGCAGCTAAACCCCAAAGGCTCAGTTTCTCTCGCCCTCGCCAGGAAGCTGGGCCTGGAGGACAGTGCCCTGGGGAAGGCAGCCCCCACCGATCCCCGACCCCTGTCCCCAGTCTGCGATCACCCTGAGCCACAGAGATGTCCCCAGGACGAGGACCCCAGGGGCCTCCCCCTCCGGGGAGAAGAGAGCTGCCTGGTGGGGGCTGGGGGTAGATCCCCAAGGTGGCGGCAGAGGGGGACAGCCCAGCCCAGCCCAGAACACCTGGGGACATGGGGGCAGGACCGGGGTCGCCCAGGGGGACAGGCTGGACCAGCCCTGCCTCTGCCACCCGAGGCACTCTCCAACTGCACGCCTCTCCCCTCAGTGTCCCACCTGCACGACCACCTTAGAGGGACCCTGTGTGTCTCGCTGGGGCCGTGACGGAGTGTGCTCTCCAGGCTGGGAGGGCGGTAAGGGCGTCCACGCAGCTCGGGGCGGACCCGACTCGGGCTTGTGCGCTCTCTGGGAGGGGGCAGGGGTGTGGATTCTGAGCTCATCTTTGAAAGATCTTAGGGCAGAAACACATAATCTTTCAATTAAATTTTTCCTGAATTTTCACTTGAATTTCCCATCTGCTTCCTTAATTACGCCTAACCCTAAACTGAGCTCCGAGCCATCTGCATTCTTATTGCATTAGGATGGGGGTTATTTGTGTTTGTCCGATTCTAGCAGGAAGCAGCGAGTGCCTCACAGGCAAGAGCCCAGGCTGGGACATTCTGGATCTTTCGAAGCCAGCAGACGCCTGTCACACCGCAGGGTCTCAGAAAGGGTCTGTTGAGCAGACGCTCTACGGTGGCGATGCGGGGGGTGGACTGAAGCTTCTCTGACAACCAGCCTTGAGTCCGCACCTGGGGCTCCGGGGGGAGGCGGTGCTTCGTGAGCCCTGAGCACAGCTGGCGAGGCCGGGGCCAGGGCGCTGCAGCCGAGAAGCATCGGGGGCCTTACATATGTGCAAATATGACCCACAGACGCTGCCAGAGCCAGAGCTGGACGCTAACTGGAATCTACCCCTTACCTTGCTTCTGGCATCTTGGCACATGGTAAGTGCTCAGGGTGCTCCCAGGGTACGTGTAGGCCTGAGTGACCCTACAGAGCGGCTGAGCCAACAGAGGGGCCGCTTGAGCGCCTCCTGGGAGCCGCCGGTCTGGCCACGCCCGCACTTCCTACAGGGACGCAGGGCAGAGCAGGGCCCCATTTCCCGGCGTGCGCCCTGGGCCGGGTCGCCTGCCCAGCGGGAGCTGCAACCTGACGGGGACCTGCTCACTGGGGGCCCCAGGGGACAAGCTCATTACAGAAAGCTGGTCACGTTTCCACATAAACCTCAGAAGCTTATGGGCCAAAACCAGAGGAAGTGCATTTTAACGGCACAGAACTGGGCACTGAGGCCAAAGGAGCCGCTGAAGACACAGGCTCACAGGTGGTCCCAGGTGACTCTTGCAAAATAAAAGTGTCAACCCACAACTGGAAGGCGTTTCTGGAAATTGTGGAGAAGTGGTCTCCACTGCCACAGGGAGCGCGGCTGGACACTGGGCAGCAAGGCATCATATTGATCTGGAGCCGCTGAGACGCGGCCGAGCCCTGGGGCGGGAGGCAGGAGGCAGTGGAAGGGACGGCTGGAGCTCGGGGTGCTGGGCCCCAAGAACACGCTGCTCCCCATGCCTCCCCCGTCTGCTTCAGATGCTCCAGGACTGAGTCCCAGACGAAGCAGCTGTCAAGGGCAGCCCTGCTCCCACGGGCGTGCACAAGCACGTGTGCACACATGCGTATGCGTGAGCGTGCATGCACGTAGCACTCACGGCAGGTAGAGATTCTTACAGACACAAACACAACTCCCCCTCCCAAGCGGGCAGGCGCTGCCGTCACCTCGCTTCGTGGTGGCAGAGTGGAGACGGGACAGCGGAGTGGCCTGCCCGGCCGCCTGGAGCCCCACTGCTGCTCCCAGCGGCTGCCTCCAGAGGTGGCTGTGGAGCCAGGGGTCCCGTGGTCCCAAGTTCAAGTCCAGCAGATCGCAGACCCCAGGCCTCCTCCCTCTTCCTGCTCCCCCATCACCCCACACACTCACTCACATGCACATATTGTTAATTCAGAAAACTGACACAGGACTTTGGGGAAGGGACAAGAAATGACTGTATTTAAGTCACAAATGCTCAACAATTCAAAAAAAAGATTTCACCCCCCAAAAGTAGGAAAGACACCATCCAAGAATAAAGGACAAAGCTTTCAAATCAACTTGCTCTTTTTATCAGCTGACTTCTCTGTGCGCGTTTGCCTGCGTCTCATTCCTGATGGCTCTGGGGGGCTCTCACCGTGGACCACGGGGGCGGGGAAGTGGCGGGTCACATGGGAGGTGGCTCAGGACACAGGAGAAGGACCTAAGGCGGGTGGCCGGAGAGGCAGGGACTGGGTGGGACATGGGCAGACGGGACCAGACGGCCCACTGATGCTGGAGCAACAGGCAGCCTCGGCAACGGTGGGTTCCAGGAGCGGTGGGGCCAGTGGCTGACCCCCACCCCCACCCCCAGTAGTGACCCTTGTCACAGAGCATGTGGAAGACGTTTCAGTGAGGTCTGAGGCCCCACAGGCTGGATCCTGGGCCCTGAGCCTCTTGTCCCACGTTGCCCCTGAGAAAACAAAAGTAATTTCAGGCTTAGGCTGAAGAAATCTCACTAATTATGGAAGAGGAGAGACTGTTCTGTTCTCAGTAGGAGGCATATTTACTTCTTTGCATGAAGGTATTTCTAAACACAGGTAATTATGAAAACCATTCTCACCCCCCACAAGCCAGCGTGGGAACCATATGGTCGGTGGTGCGTTCATAAATAATTACCTGGTGCGAATTCCCTGAAATAATATTTCCTGTTTGTTTCACACCTTTTTCTGCAGAAAATAAATCTTCATGCGTCCTCTTGTTTGGAAAACAGGTCAGCAGCAGCTCTCCGGAATCAGCAGAGAAGGAAGGAACAGAAGTGTCTCGGCCGCCCGGCGACCCGGAGGAGGCACTTCCTGCCTTCCAGGTCTGCGGCCCCACCGGGGGACTGCGTCCCAGGCCACCCCAGCCTCGGCGCCAGCCCGGGGCTGCCTCCGCAGGTCCCCCTGCTCCACCCGGGGCTGCCCGGCTCTCCTCCCGCTGTCTGAGGGCGCCCTCGGACCATGCGAGTTCACACCTTGGCGGATTTCAGGTGTATACACGCGCCGTGAGCCCCAGCACCCCAGGCCGGTGCTGCGGTGACAGGGCCCGTGCAGCCCTGGGGGAGACGGCCGCGCGGCTGCCGGGTCAGGCCCAGGCCGAGTCAGCAGGCGGGCCTTTGGCAAGTTTCCGCCACAGCCCCGCCCCACTTCCACGGGCCCCGCGCTTCCTTGGCTTTGACCTTCCCGGCTGTGTCCCGCCTCTGCTCGGCCGCCCCTCGTCCAGGCCCGCTGTGCTCTTGCCGTTTTTGCTTGGACTTAGAAAGCGAATACCGCTTGTAACTCTGCCGGTGAGGACACGAGGCATTCTGGAAGCATCTTCATTTTTCTCTCTGTGGCTTGGACTCTAAGCAAAAGGGAAGACGCTGCTCGGCCTGCTTTTCACGAGAAGCATCCCGCACCCGGAAGGGCGGTCTCCCCGCCCCCGCACCCTCCCGACGACGCCTGCCGCCGGCCTCCGCGCCCTTCGCCCCTGGGGGTGTCATCTCTCCCTTCGCCACGTCGGTGGCAGCGCAGGGCGCTTTGGGGTGCTCCCGGGGGGAGGGGTCCTGTGGGCACCAGATGGGCCCCCAGCGGGCAGGTCACCCTTCTCCGCAGTCAGCACCCTGCCACCTTCCCGCTTGTTTCGCTCACAAGATTTGGATGGCTTCCGTCTTTCACTCGCCACATGTTCAAGGAGCAAACGTGGGGTGGTGGGCGGGGCTGGGGACCCTGTGCGGGCCAGTTCATTGCACTTAGCTGCTGGCAGATTCTCTCTGATGTTGAACCTTTTAGGAGGAAGGGTCTTGTCGCGCCCAGCACTGCTGACTCAGAATAACAGAGATTAATAATAACAGAGTGGCGCTTCTTTTTCCAATCTGGGTTATTTTTCCAGTTCAGAAAAGCCCTTTGCCGTGGCCCTGTGATCTCTGCCGTCTTGCTTCTTCTGAAGGCGCTGCAGGGTTGACAGGCTGGCTCTCTCTGCCCTCCTCTCGGCTCATCAAAGCCCCCTCCTTTGTTTCTGGGTTTTCCTACCCCTTTCTGTCCTGGAGGCAAAAGTTTCTTCTTTGTTTCACTCCCCAAAGTGTTGGTGCTGGGCTTTCCTGCCTCCGTAGCCACTGCAGCGACTGCACTGCGGCACCTCTGCGTTGCAGGCCCTCTGCCGTGTCCTGGGGATAAGACACTCTGGCTTTTCTTTCCGGGTGAATTATTCCCATCCTCCAAGCTACCCTCTTCCGAGGAATGTCGAGGAATGTCGAGAGCAGGGTTGCCGGCCATAGTTCCAAGATACTGTTTTCTCTTCCCTCTTTGGGAGAATTTTTATTGTAATGCATACCGCTCCCTCTCTTTGCGTATTCATGCTTCCTAGGGGTTTGCTGCTGGTTCCCCTGACTACTTACAGCGCGCTGCTGGACGCCCTGGGCTGGTTGTCGGTCTGCCTGTCAGATGCTCTAACGTGACCGAAAGTCAGATTCTTGCCACCACTGTCCACCCCGCCACTCCAGGGCCCCCAGGGGAGACCAGCTAAAATCCTACTAGGAGAAGGCCCCTGTGCTCTGGCTGCCGTCCCCGAACGGTGGGTTTCTCAAGACACGAGGGCCACAACAGCGAGGGCCGGCCGGGGAGAGAGCTGAGACTGGCCGCGGTCTTTGGCCATCAGCCCAGAGCCCCGGGGGACAGACTCCGCCAGAGCCCGTGTCTGACCAGGACGCCTGCAGCCTCGGCTGGAGTGGAGGAAGGGCACACAAGCCCGTGCGCCCCGGGGAAGGCTCACACCACGTGTCCCCTGGGCTCGCAGGCGCCCTCTTCGCGTCAGCCCCGGCACTCGGCCTCAGTCCCATCGTAATCGTGCGACAAGGCGGTGGACCTCAGGAAATCCACATTTCAGATTTCTGATTTCGAATGTTCTCTAGTGCCGACGGCTACCTGGTGCGTGTTTGGGTCTAATGAACCCCAATGCCCCAGTGGCTTCTCTGCGGGCTCATTTCAGCAACGAGGACGCCCTCAGCCGCCTCTGCCCCCGGAGATGCCGACAGCGGTGGCAGTCCCAGACCGGCTCTAAAGTGGCGCCCGCGCTTGCCCTCCGACGGCCGCCCAGCGCTCGCTACACCGTGCATCGGATGGCAAGCTCACGCCACACCACTACATGACGCTTATTAAGAAAATGACTCATGGCCACGAAAATGAAGGTCGAAATAGCATTCTTGGGCTATTCTTAATGCAGAATAAAGGATATGTCTGCCGACCCGGACCTGTCAGGAAAACAGGTTGACTTAGAGGGTGAAGTGTATTCCCCACGGTTAAGACTTGGCACACGTATTAGGTATTTTATATCGCTGGGTCAAAGTTCAAGAAGCCCCCGTAAATGTGCATATTACCAGCATGAATCCATTGAAAATAAAAGACTGATGAGTCAGATCAGGAGACCTCGTTTTCCCCGGCGTGCCTGATTCAAAATTATACCTGTCGTATTTTAAGTGTATTTGTACCGTTCTCTAGCTTCATTGAGGTCGAACTGACAAATTAAAATACCATATATTTGAGGTGTTCAACGTGATGATTTGATATATGCTCGCATGGCGGAATGATCGCTATCATCAGGCTAATTAACATCCATCCCCGAACTAGTTACCATCTTTCTTTTTTTATCTCCATGGTGAGAACACTTACCGACCCGCCTGGCATGTTTCATGTACACGGTGCAGTGTCGTTAACCAGCGTCACCATGCTGGACATCCGCTCCCTAAACGCGTCTTGCTTCCCTGAAGCCTGGAGCCTTGACAAGCGCCTCCCCACCAGCCTCCCCCCAGCCCCGGCAACCTCCACTCTACTCTCCCTGCTCCTCTGAGTTTGACTCTTTAAGATTCTACAAATAAGTGAGATCATATACTGTTTGTCCTTCTGTGTCTGGCATGATTCACTTACCGTTATGTCCTCCAGGTTCATCCATGCTGTCACAAATTGCTGGCTATCCTTCTTTTTTGAGGCTGAATAACATTTATATATCTAGATATAGATAGATAGATAGATAGATAGATAGATAGATAGATAGAGGGTGATAGATACATAGATGACAGATGAAGATAGATATAGATAGATAGATATTTTCTATATCTTTATCTTCACCCATTCACATTGTCTTTATTTATTCATATTTCAGTGGGCATTTAGCTTGTCTCCACATCTTAGCTTTTGTGAATAATGCTGCAGTTAAGTGTGGGAGTGGACATATCTCTGAGATTCTGATTTTTTTTGGATAAATCTAAGAAGTGAGATGCAAGATCACATGGTCATAGGGCAGTTCTATTTTTAATTTTTTGAAGAACCTCTATATTATTTTCTGTAGTGGCCGCACCAATTTATATCCCCACCAGCAGCACACGAGAGCTCCCTTTTCTCTACGGCCTCGCCAACACCCATGTTTTGTGTTTTTGACAACAGACATCCTCACAGACACAAGGTGATACTTCCTTGTGGTTTCGCTTCGCCTTCCCCTGATGATGAATGATGCTGAATACTTATTCATACACCTGTTCGCCACTTGTATATCTTTGGAGAAATGTCTGTTCGGGTCCTCTGCCCACTTTTTAATCAGGTATTTGTATTTTGCTCTCCAGTTGTATGAGTTTCTTATATATTTTGGAGATTAACCCCTTATCACGTATATAGTTTACAAATACTCTCTCCCATCCTTATTTTGTCTTTTCACTGTGTTTACTGTTTCCTTTGCAGAAATGTTTCAGTTTGATGCAATCTCACGTGTTTATTTTTACTTTCGTTGCCTTTATTTTAGGGATCACATCCAAAAAATCATTGCTAAGACCAACACTGGGAAGTTTTTTCCCTGTGTTTTCTACTAGTAGTTTACAGTCTTATGTTTAAGTCTTTAACTCATTTTGAGTTGATTTTTTTGTATATGGTGTGAGATAAGGGTAAGATTTCATTCTTCTGCATGTGGAAATCCAGTTTTCTCAACACCATTTGTTGAAGAATCTGTGCTTTCCCCATTGTGTGTTCTTGGCACCTTGTTGAAGATTAGTTGACCATAAATGAATGGATTTACTTCTATGCTCCCTATTCTGCTCCATTAGTTTATGTGCTTGTTTTTAGGCCAGTACCATACTGTTTTGATTACTGTAGCTTTATGATATATTTTGAAATCAGGAAGTGTGTCTACATCTTTGTTCTTTTTTCTCAAGATGACTTTGGCTAATCTGGGTATTCTGTGACTCCGTGTGAATATTAGGATTGTTTCTCTACTTCTGTAAAAAATAACATTAAGATTTTGATACAGATTGTGCTAAAACTATAGATAATTTGGGGTGGTTTGCACATTTTAATGATATTGATTATTCTAACCCATGAACGGAGAATGCCTTTCCATTAATATGCCTCTTCTTTAATTTCCTTCATCAGTGTTCTAAAATTTCCACTGCACAGTTCTTTCACCTCTTTGGTTAAGTTTATCCCTAAGTATTTTATTTTATCTGATGCTATTGTAAAAGGGATTATTTTCTTAATTTCCTTTTTGGATAGTTCACTCTTTGTATATAAAAATGCCACGGACTTTTGCATATTGATTTTTGTATCCTACAACTTTTTTGAATTTATTTATTAATTCTACTAGTATTTTGGGGTTCAAATAGTCTTCAGAATTTTCTACATATATGATCATGTCATCTGAAAAGAGAGACAATTTTACTTCTTCCTTTCTAATTTGGGTTTATTTTATTTTATTTTTTGTATACATGCTCTGGCTAGACCTTCAGATACCATGCGGATTAGAAGTGGTAAGACTGTGCATCCTTGCCTTGTACCAGATCTTAAGAGGAGAAGCTTTCATTTTTCCACATCGATTGTGATGTCAGTTGTGGGCTTTTCACAAGTTGCCTTTACTGTGTTGAGATGAGCTCCTTCTACACCGGCTTTGTTGAGACTTTTTTCATCATAAAGGAATGCTGAATTTTGTCAAATAATTCTCTGCATCTGCGGAGATGAGCAAGTGGTTTTTATTTCATCCTGTAAATGTGGGGTATCGTCATGCTTGATTTACATGTGTTGAGCCATCCTTGCATTCCAGGTGTGAATCCCACTTGGCCATAGCATCTGACCATTTTAATGTGCTGCTGAATTCAGTTTGCTCATATTTTCTAGAGAACTTTTACATCATCGGTAAACAGGGATCTTGGCTATCCCTGGTTTTAAGGAGCTCACCATCCACAGGCCTCCAGCACTGTGTCCGGAAATACAACCTATAATCAAACCAAAAAGCCAAAGAAAATAACCCCTATCGAGGACTTATATGCAAAACCTCAACCAACCACACTTTGGTGGTTCAGGAGAAGATGGCTCTTTACAGAACGTTCCCATCCAGAATATGCCCAACTCGTGCCCTGACAAAACCTCACTGTGGGGATCCCTGGTCAAGTCTTCCTCCTGAAGGGACCCCAGCTGTCTGACACGGATCTTCTGAGTCACCGTTACAATTATAGAACTGATTTTTTAATAGCAACTCAAAAGACGTGATCATAAACCAAAATTACTGCTCTTCTGTCGGCAGAGATACGTTAATTGCATAACACTTGTCTCCACTGCAAATGATTTCCTCAGGTGTCTCTGTCCAGTCGTTCTTTCCTCCCTTCAACAAACACACGTGCTAGGTTCCAGGCCACGGGGACACACGTGACCAACAGGCCGGGTTCCTTCTCTGCCCTCATGCAGGAGACAAATAAGGCAGCGAAGGACAGGCAGCACCAGGAAGCGAGCCCTGCTGTGAAGGAATTAACATGAAGTAGGCGAGGAGCAGGAGCCAAGCGTGTGACTGCAGAGGGACCCGTGAGTGCAGAGGTTGCAGGGGGCAAAGTACCTGGAAGATGGATGGATCGATGGATGGAACAGAGGGAGCAGAACAAGAAGCAGGAGGCCAGGTCGGAGAGGCAGGGATGAACCAGAGAGGCCTTGGTTCCTGAATTGAGGAGTCATGTACTCCGCCCTGGGCTTTTTCAATAACCACCCTATGGAAAACAGTGTGGCAGTTCCTCCAGAAATGAAACAGAATTACCGTATGACCCAGCAATTCCACTTCTCCTGGGCATGTGCCCCAAATAAGTGAAAGCAGTGACTCAAGTATTTTTACACCCACGTTCCAGGAGTGTTATTCACGATAGCCAAGACGTGGAAACAAGCCATGTGTCCATCTGTAGATGAATGGAGAAACCAAATGGGTTCTGTCCCTACAATGGAATATGATTCAGCCTTAAAAAGGAAGGAAATTCTGACACAGGCTTTGGATGAACTTTGAAGACATTATGTTGGGTGAAATAAGCTAGTCACAAATGCTGTAGGATTCCACTTACATGAGGTCCATAGAGCGAGCAAATTCATAGATACAGAAAGTGGGGTGGGTGTTGCCAGGGGCTGGGGAGGGGACAGGGAATGAGGGTGCTCAGCAGGGACAGAGCCTCAGAGTTCTGGAGGTGGAAGGTGCTGATGGCTGCACAGCAATGCCACCGAGCCATGCCCTTAAAAATGGCTAGGATGGTAAATTTAATGTTATATATATTTTTCACCATAATTAAACAAAAAAAAAAAAACTCTAGGAGTTCCTTGATGGCCTAGCAGATAAGGACATGGTTTTGTTACTGTGGCTTGAGTTCAGTCCCTGGCCCAGGAACTTTTGCCGTGGGTATGGCCAAAAATTAAAAATAAAACAACAACAGCAAAAAAAAAAAAAAAAAAACCAAAAACCCACTCTAGCTACTAAGCAAGCAGAGGGCTGCAGAGGGAATCATGAAGCAGGGGACGAGTCCCGGGCATCCCCACGGGGACAGAGCGGCCAGCAGATGGATGCAGAATAGCCTCAGGGATGGGCTGATGCGCGCGGGCTGCGGGGCCGGAAGAGCGGGACTAGCTGCTGTGCTCGGTGCCCAAACACCTGGGCTGTCACAGGCTGACCCCCGATGCGGGTGGGGATGTGGGGACAAGGAGCCTGGGTGTGAAAGGGGCTCGGCTGTGCCCCTGCCAGCCATGCGGGTGCGCTGGAGTCTATGGCCACAGGAGACAGGCCGGCTGTAGGCAGCTCCCCTCAGGAGTTTATCCCAAGGCGCGTGTTGCCACAGCCGAAAATACATCCCCTTGGGAAAAGTGGACACAATAACTGGGAAGAAAAGATATTTTCCTGCAGTTAGAAAATATTTACACAACACTTTCAGTTAACAGACTCGCGGGTTCTATATTAAGACATAATAGACAGCTCAGGAGGCGGGGGATGCGCTGAGAGTCCGCGGAAAGCAGAGGGAGGCCCCGGCCATCGGGGGCCCCGGAAAGCGCGCATCGGAAGGAAAGCCCTTCGCGAGAGGAAGAGCCCAGACCGGCGGGTGGTTCTGAGCAGCCAGTAGCCAGTCCGCGCTCTGCCCCTGTCCCCGACCCTGGTTTCACGGACATTCCTGCCACATTCTGCTGCTGACGGGCAGTGGACCCTCCCCGTGTCCTCAGGGAGGAAGGCCTTCGAGGGTGTGTCTCAAAGAACAGGCTGCGGACAGAGGGCAGAGACACTGTCCTGCTCCCTCCCAGGCCTCAGTGGCCACACTGGTGTCCTGCGGCCACGGTGACCAGTCACCACGCCCACGAGGGCAGCTTCCAAACTCGGAGGTTCCTCCGTCTCAGAGGGAGGCTGGAAAGCGGGGGCGCCAGTGACGGTCCTTCCTGCCACTTCCAGCCTCCGGGGCTGCAGGCGGCCCTTGGCCCCATCATCGCATGTGACCCTTGTGTGTCTGTGTGTCTCTGAGTCGCTCTCCTTAGGGGAAGCGGGTCATAGAACCCAGCACCTCTCGCACCCAGCATGACCTCGCTTTAACTCCAGTACCTCTGCAAAGACCCTGTTTCTGAACCAGGCATGCTTACAGGTTCTAGGGGTTCAGCTTGAACACATGTCTTCAGAGAACACTCCAGAGCCACAGCAGGGCCAGGCCTGGTGGTGGAGAGCAGAGGTAACAGGGAGGGTAAGCGGCCAACAGCAGTGCTTGTTTTAGAAGACGCAGGTAGAGAAGGGGGCGTATTTTCTCTAAGACAGCAGGCTCGAAGGCCAAGGATTAGAACAAATCGCTGCAGGCCCGGCGTGGGAACCGCTTCTGCAGGGCGCTAGTTCCACCAATTAGCTTTTAGATTTTATGAGATCAGATGCATCCGATCACGTCAGCAAATGTTTGCACCTGTCTGCTGTGCACTGAGGGCCAGGCCCGGCGACAGGAAGGGTCAGACCTGAGGCCACAGGCAGAAGGAGCAGAGGCTGGGTCACGGCAGGGCGTGGATGGCAGCCGACTGGGAGCTTGGCCGGCTCCCCCTGCGCTGACGGGCTCTGTCCACCCCCCGGGTCAGGAGAGGCAGCGCTGGAGGCCCACGAAGGGCGCCCCTGAGCCCCCAGTGCGGAACTGACCGTGAACCCCGCGGTCCAGGACGGCAGCGAGGGAGGACACGGCAGAAGCAGGGGCCTGCGTGAAGGAGGCCTCGAGTTCCGGGCGACCCTCCGCTAGGTCTCCTACGGAGGAAATCCAGACGTCATGATGGGCACGCTCCTGACAGTGAACATCGACGACGGGTGAGTTCACTCCGTTTCGAGGCGCATGGCCAAAGATAATAACAACAAAGCAGGAAAACACTGCAGACACAGGGTGTCGGCTCTGCTCACCTGGCAGAGCGCCCCGAGACTGCAGCCGGCCTGGCCCCTGTGGGTGCAGCCACGGATGCTGGCCAGTCTGGGCCAGGCCGGTGGTGTGCTCGGGGCCGCCTGCCCCTCCAGCCAGCAGCCTCCCTAATCTACTTTATGAGCAGGTCCCTCCCAATGAACTTGTCTTTGATAAGTGGGCTCAAAAGAGTTTATAAGAAGAACCCAAAGATTTGAAATGACCGTGAGGATGGGGGCTGTGACAGCGGCTTGATGATGAGCTCAGCCTCTTGGCCGAGTTCTTCCAGCATTTACACACATGGTGTCTGCCGGGAAGTGACTGTGGCCTTGTGCCAGGTGGGGCCACGGGAGGAGGCCGCTGGGGTCAGAGGCCACCCTGCCCTTCCCGTCTCAGGTCTCAGGGGAGCCGTGGCTGTGCCTGGTCACCCTGGGAGGCCAGTGACGGACCCGCCCCTGGACAAAGGAGCCCCCACCTCGGGCTCCAAGAATGCTTGTAGCATGGGGACCTTTCCTCGTTTTCCAAACCCTGCAGCCCCAGAAAGGAGTTCCTCCCTAGAGATTCAAAACCCTTCTAGAAAGTGATGGCAGGAAGTCCCGAGCTCTGAGCAGGAGAGCTGGGAACCGGGAGACGGCGACCTCCCCGGGGCAAAGCAGGACCCCGGGAGCGCCCAGCAGAGACCTGAGCGCAGTGGGCTGGGGGCTGCTCTCAGCGGGAGGGTCTGCACTGGGATGGCCAAGGGTGGGGACGGGGCGGGGTGCTTCCTAACGCACAGGTGGCCGGTGCCACCCCTGAGCCCTGCTTTGGTGGGCCTGGGTCGGGGCCCGAGAACCTGCATTCCTAACCAGCCCGGTGATGCTGATGCTGCAGGTCCGGAAGCCACTTGGAGAACCGGGTGCCAGTTCTCGGGCTGGGTGCTGGGCTCCCAGGCGCTCCGTTCACTGTCAGGCTTCACCACCCGCGAGCTGAGGAGACTGCGTGGTGCGTGTTCCCTGTTTGGGTTGTTTTTTACGTAGTTTCAGGTAGAGGAACGCGGGAGAGGCTGCTGAGGCCGCAGGACCCCGACTCAGGGGGTCCCTCCTGTGCGTGGCCTTGGTTTTCTGTTGCCTGTCACCAGCAGAGGGAACTACAGGTGTGTCCAAACAGCTCCTCCTTTCTTCTGAACTTCCCGGAGGCAAAGGTCATCTAAAAACTTCTCAGCCTGAAAGCAGGAAGTGTTAATGATTTATTCTTCAGAGAGTCACATTGCTTCCATTTTTGACTGGCAACGATCAAGATCGGCTGCTGTCGAAGTGACCTCCTTGCGTAGACATGTCTGCGCTGCCTCCACAGCGGGCCACCCAGCGGCCCGACGCTGAGAGGTGCATCTGAGGCTGAGCTCTCCCAGCGCGGCCAGGCCACCCTCCCCAGGCTCCGGCCCGGCCGTGTGTGCCCTAGAGCCTCCGCTGGCTCCCTGTCGCCTTCCAAACCAAACCAAGCCCGGACGCTGACCCCCGCAGGCTGCTGCCAGCTCCCCGGCAGCCTCTGCATGCAGGCCCCTCCGCGGGCCCTGCACCCTGGGCCTCCCTCCGCGCCTGCTCGGCCCCAGGGGTCCCCACTGCAGCCCATCCAACCTCCAGCCCCCGCCCACCTCAGCGCCACCTCCCCGAGCGGTCCCTGCACCCACCCACCCGCGCGTCTGCGCCCTCCGCTGAAGGCACCTGTCCCGCGCCGTCGCTCCCTCTGCTGACTGAGGGCCGCGTCCCCGTCCCGACTGTGGTGGTGCCGAAGTCCAGCTGGAGCCCCAGGCTGGAGGCAAGAGGCCCTGAGAACACGACCCAGGTGACCCGAGGGCTCGCCCAGCGCACGCCGACAGCGGCTCCGGACATTCCTTTGGTTTTGCTTTTTTTGAAACAGAGTTGATTGACCAAGTTTCAGCTGCACAGCAAAGTGATTCAGTTTCATATCCACAGATGTACTTTACATGTGTATACACACCTATCTATGTATTCTTTTCAGATCCTTTTCCACTGTAAGTCATTACAAGATGTGGAATATAGTTCCCTGTGCTAATACAATAGGTCCTTGTTTATCTATTTAGACACAGCGCGTGTATGTCAATCCCCAGCTCCTCATTTACGGCCCCCTTTCTCCTTTGGTAACGGGAAGATTGTTTTCTTATGTCTATGAGTCTGTTTCTATTTTGTAAATAAGTTTATTTGTATCCGTTCTTTAGGCTCCACAAATAAGTGATATCGCGATATTTGCCTTTCTCTGACTTACCTCACTGAGTACAATAATCTCTAGGTCCATCCATGTTGCTGCAGATGGCATTATTTCATTCTTTTTATGGCTGAGTAATACGCCATTGCAATATATGCACCAGCTCTTCTTTTTATCTTGCTGGTTGGTTGGTTTTCGAAGTGGAGTTGGTTTACACGGTCGTGATCGTTGCTGCCGTACCATAAAGTGAGGCAGCGCCACATGAACCCACAGCCACGCTCTCCCAGATTCTTTCCCACATCGGTTATCACAGAAGACTGGGCGGAGTTCTCTGTGCTGTAGAGCAGGTCCCCACTGGCCAGTCACTCCGTACACCTCCGTGTGCAGGGGCCAGTCCTGAACCCCCAGTCCATCCCTCCCCCGACACGTGTCCCCTTTGGTCACCATAAGCTTGCCTTCAAAGTCTGTGAATGCTGCAGGGCCTGATCTTTTTGAATTAGCGTTTTCTCCAGATATATGCCCAGGAGTGGGGTTGCTGGATCATTCGGCAGTTCTACATTTAGCTTTTTAAGGAGCCGCCATAATGTTTTCCATAGTGGCTGCAGCAATTTACATTCCCACCGAAAGTGTAGGAGGCTACCCTTTTCTCTGTACGCTCTCCAGCATTTACTGCTCGCAGACTTTTTGATGGTGGTCATTCTGGCCCATGGGAAGTGACACGTCACTGCAGTTTTCATTCCTCTTTCTCTGACAGTTAGGGATGTTGAGCATCTTTCCGGGTGCCCGTTGACCACCTGCATGTCTTCTTTGCAGAAGTGTCTATTTAGCTCTCCTGCCTAATTTTTAATGTACATGCATACCCATAAAATCCCTGGTGGCTGCATCATTGGCAAATATTTTCTCCCATCCTGTAGGCTGTCTTTTTGTTTTGTTTACGATTTCCTTTGCTGTGCAAAATACTGCAGTGATTTATATTAGTGCTTTGCCTGTGTTTTTCTCTAGGAGTTTTATAATACCTGGTCTTACATCTAGATCTTTAACCTTTTTTGAGTTTATTTTTGTATGTGATGATAGATTGTATTCTAATTTTACTCTTTTCCGTGGAGCTGTCCAGCTTTCCCAGCACTACTTCCTGAAGAGACTCCTTTTCTCCATTGTATACTCTTGCCTCCTTTGTCATTGATTCATTGACCGTGGGTCAGTGGGTTTATTTCAGTGCTTTCTATCCTGTTCCATAGATATCTGTGTCTGTTTTTGTGCCAGTACCATATTGTTTTGATGGACTGAAGCTTAGTAGTATAGCCTGAAGTCCGGGAGCCTGATTCCTCCAACTCCATTTTTCTTTCTCAACATTATTTTGATTATTCAGGGTCTTTTGTGTTTCCACACAAATTTAAAAATTTTTTGTTTTAGTTCTGTGAAAAATGCCAGTGGTACTTTGATTGGGATCACATTGAATCTGTAGATTGCCTTGAGTAGTATGGTCATTTTAACAATATTGACTCTTCCAGTCCAAGAGCATGGGCTGTCTTTCCACTTGTTTGTGTCATCTTTGATTCCTTTCATCAGCATCTTATAGTTTTCAGAGTATAGGTCTTTTGCCTCCTTAGGTAGGTTTATTCCTAAGCATTTTATTCTTTTTGATGCATTGTTAAATGGGATTTTTCCCTTAATTTCTCTTTCTGAAGCTTTTGTTTTAAGTGTATACAAATGCAAGATTTCTGCATATTAATTTTGTATCCCACAACTTTACAGAATTCACTGATACAAGTCCTAGTAGTTTTCTGGTAGCATGTTTAGGATGTTCTATGTGTAATATCACGTCATCTGCAAATAGTGACAGTTTTACTTCTTTTCCAATTTTGATTCCTTTTGTTTTTCTTCTCTGATTGCTGTGTCTAGGACTTCCAAAACTATGCTGAATAACAGTGGTGAGAGTGGGCATCCTTGTCTTGTTCATGATCTTAGAGGAAATGCTTTCAGCTTTTCACCACTGAGTACGTTGTTAACTGTGGGTTTATCATATATGGCCTTTATTATGTTGAGGCAGGTTCCCTCTATTCCCTTTTCCCATTTTCTAGAAAGTTTTTATCATAAATAGATGTTGAATTTTATCAAAAGTTTCTCTGCACCTATCGAGATAACTGCATGGTTTTTGTTCTTCAGTTTGTTAGTGTGGTGTATTACACTGAGTGATTTGTGAATACTGAAAAATCCTCAGATCCCCTGGGTTAAACCCCCACTTGATCATGGCGCATGATCCTTTGAATGTATTGATGGGTTCAGTTTGCTAGCATTTCATTGAGGATTTTTGCATCTGTGTTCATCAGTGATATTGGCCTATAGTGTGTGTGCGTGTGCGCGTGTGCATGTGCACGTGTGTGTGTGCATGTGCGTACGTGTGTGTGTGTGCGCGTGTGCGTGGTGTGTGCGTGTGGTGGGGGTATCTTTGGTTTTGGTATCAGGGTAATAGCAGCCTCACAGAATGAGTTTACAAGTATTCCCTTCTCTGCAAGTGTTTGGAAGCATTTCAGAAGGATGAGAGTTAACTCTTCTCTACACGTTCGGTAGAGTTTACCCGTGAGGCCACTCGGTCCTGGACTTTTGCGTGTTGGGAATTTTTCCATCACTGACTCAACTTCAGCACTGGTGACAAGCCCACTCGCGTTTTCTATTTCTTCCCGGTTCCGTCTTGGGAGGCTTTACTTTCTAGGAATGTGTCTGTTTCTAGGCTGTCTGTCCTGTTGCTGTGGTATACCCTCTCACGGCCCTTTGTGTCTCTGTGGTGTGGGGTTGTATCCCCTCCTTCTTCGTTTCTGGTTTTATTGATTTGGGCCCTCTCCCTTTTTTTCTTGATGAGTCTGAATAAAAGTTTAGTAGCTTTGTTTATCTTTTCAAAGAACCAGCTTTCAGTTTCACTGAACTTTTCTATTACTTTTTCAGTATCTTTTTCTTTCTTTTTTTTTTTTTCCTGCTCTGATCTTTATGATTTCTTTCCTTCTGCTACCTTTAGGTCTTGTTTTTTCTCTCTGGGGCTGCTTTGAGAACATTCTGCAGTGCTGGGTGGACCTGCAGTTCCCACTGCCAGCTGCCGCTCCATCCTCCAGTCTGAACGACTCCCCCTCCATGACCTTCCCATTTTATACACTGGGCTCAAGCCACTCCAGCTCTCGCCCCGCTCCCTGAGCTTAGAGTCCTCAGGAGGACTGTTTTTGTTGCAGATGACAGGGTCCCTGCTCAAAGCAGCTTGAACCGTAGGGGGAGTTCTTTGTCTCCCTTGGCCGGGAAGGATGTTAGGACCTCACAGGACTAAAGGGAGAATCATAGGACTTAGCGTTTCCAAAACAGGAACGAGGATTCTACCTAGCACATTCTCCCCAAATCCACTTCCTCTTATCAAACTCCTATTCATCCCTCAAGACCCTCAAGTGCTACCTCCTCCAAGAGGCCTCCCAGTAACTCCCCTAACCAGGGTACCCTCCCTCTGGGGTTTGAGAGATCTGTTTGTGCCTCCTTTATTGTATTGTAAGTATATTTTTTCACATCTCACCTCTTCCAGGAACCTACAGCCTCTTCAAGGACACCAGTTATGCTTTCTCCTCTCTCTTGGCTTTCAATAGACAGATGGACTCAGACTCAGCCTTCAGCCCTGTGTCCCTTCACTCTGCCTTGGGCCTGGGGAGGTACAGACACTTTGCAGCCGAGACGGAGGTGGCGCCCCTCTCCCACCCCAGCCCCGTATGGGGGCCTCTTGGCCTCCCCGGGGGGCTGGGCTCTTGCTCAGTTTACACACACAGCCCCCCTCCGTGTTTGCTTTCTTGACACACGTCACACTCATCCTTGATAATTACAGGCTGTTGGGTATCCATCTCGCCCGCGTTTGGAAGGTCCAAAAGCAATTACCACCAGCCTCCCTGTGCTCAGAAGACGGGCGTAATCGAGGCTAATGACACAGCACTTACTGTGTGATCACCCTCCGCTCCACCGTAATCACCGTGTAATTAAGTGGTCACCAGTTGCCATGTAAACACGGCTTACATGGGATGTGTCTGTGGCTTAAACAGCCCTACACACTCATTTTAATTTCAAAGTGTTGAATGGAAAACAGTTGGTTGGCATATATGGAAAACACAGGATTGGAAAAATGTTTACGGGCCCCCAGGAAGGAGGAAGAGACCGTTTCCAGTGTCAGCCTCTCCGCTGTGAAGGCCGAGAGCAGCCCGGGGGAAGAGGGCCGGGGGAAGAGGCCCAGGGGTGGCCCCGAGGACCAGGCCGGACGCCACACGCAGGGCGCTCTCTGAGCTGCGAAGCGCAGCCGTGCTCACGGACTGTGTTATTACAGTCTGGCGGTGTCTTGGGATGTTAGTTTTAACAAGAATTCTTTCCAGACCTTCCAGCAAAATGTCCTAAGGAAGACCTTCTCTGTTCCAGGGGAAAAGTCGGGAGTAGGTCAGTTTAAGATTTCTAGTCTCCTTCTGCGAGGTCCCAGGCCCTCCGAGGGCGGAGGCGGAAACTCCTTCCTGTGTCAGACACCTGGCGGGCTCCAGGGTGGGGCGGGCGCCCCGGGGACGAGGCCGGGCAGCAGGCCCCTTGGAGGTGCTTCCCCATGCCCACTGCTTCACCGCCAAGGTGAGGGCACACGGCCGAAGGCCTCCCGTCCCATCCGACCCCACGGCCACGGGGCCGCCAGCAGAGGCAGAGTCTCGCTCTTCCAGGCCATGCCGCCCAGCTGCAACCGCATCGGGCGCGCTTCTCTCCCCCAGGTCCTCCTTCCCCCGGCCCTGACAGGTGCTCTTCCTGGGAGAGACGCTGGGATGGAGCTGTGCCTATGCAGCTTGTTTCCTGGGGAACCAGATCTAGGGCAGTGGGTACCAGGAGCATCCGAGGAAGCAGGCTCTGACGGGAGTTTGGATCCGGATCCCCTATAGGCTGACTGGACATGAGTGCTGCCACGGGCAGCAGGTGGCTGCCTCGCAGCCCTGCAGGTGGTGACGTCACCACCGTGAAGGCTTTCCTGGCTTTGAACCAGAGGGATCTCTGAAGGTGCGTGTGCTGGTGGCAACCGCGTATCTCCAGCGTTTGCGAGGCTGGGGAAGTGCAGCGGCCGGAGTGGGGGAGCCAGGAGCTGCCGCTGAAGCTGCGCATGTGTTACAGACGATGAAAGACCATTTTGGGGGCAGAGCAAGAAAGTAGGGGGGCTTTTGACAGCACAGGAGGAGGTTCTCGGCCCCTTCCTCCACCTTCAAATCCAGCAAAGCCAGAGCCTGTCCCTGCATCGCAACACCTGGACCTGCTCCCATCATCGCGGCCCCCGCCCCTCCCCCCACCCCTCCTCCACCCACAAGGACCCTCGTGATCGCCCTGGGCCCACCCAGTTCAGCCGGGATCACTTGCTCACTTTAAGGTCGGCTGATCGGCCACCTAATTCCATCTGCAGCCTCGACCTCTGCTTCCCACGTGGCAGCATGTTCGAAGGCTCCAGGGGACGCAGTCCTCTCTGGGGAGCCACTGTTCCGCTTGCCCGCGTGGGGTCACGGTGCTCCAGGCAAGTCTGATTTCCATCCCGGGGCGAGTCTTCTACACCAAGGTCAGGGTCCTGCTGGGAAAGAACAGGGACCCGAGACTTAGGGCGGAAAAGCTGGGTCCAGGCACTCAAGACCTTGAATCCCCAGGTCCCCCGAGCTTTCTCAGCTACAAAAGAGGCTCCGTCCTCGCTCGAAGCCCATGCTCTCCCATGCGGGCGGCCACTCAGAGGCCTCTCCTCCACGAGGAACCCGTGTCCCCACCCCCACAGCCTCCACCCCCTTCCCGTCTGGCCACCAGGGTCGCCAGGGTCAAGCCACACCCGACCCGGCTATGGACACGCTGGGTCTGAGAGAAGAGGAAAGGACCAGTCCGAGGGAGATGCAGGACCGGCCGCAGGTGCAGGGCGTCTGGGGCTGCAACCCACAGGGGACCGAGAGCTCCCGGACGGAGGCCACCACCTGCGTCAGGAGGCCCCGCTTGACACGGACAAAGGAGATGGCGAAAAGCTGGCTCACACCGAAAACTGCCAGAATTCTCACGTCAGATGGTGGAGGAAGGGAGCAAAGTGCTCAGAGAAGTGGGCGCTCAGGAGCTGACGGCTACATGAGACTGGAAAACACACCATCTGACCACACGCCCCGGGAAGGCCTGGGGGACACGCCATTCGCCAAAGCAATAAGGACACACCAGTGACAAGGGACCAGTAGGGAGGACAGCAGGAGCCGCTGCTTCAGAGTGTGGCGTCCATGCCTGCCCCTCCCCCACGGCGGAGGGACGCGGTGGCACCAGATGTCACAGCAGGAACAGTTACCGCGAGGAGGGGCAGGGAGAGCAGCCAGGGGCCCCGACCCCAGGACCCGCGGGGAGCTAGGGAACGGCCGGCAGGGCACCGTGTTCTTAGGGGCCAAAGAGGTGAGCCTCTATCCACTGCTGGGCAGGTCCCCACAAGAGCAGGAGGCAGGGTCCCCAAGAGAGAGCTGTGCCCCCGTGTTCACAGCAGCCTGTTCCCACAGCCAAGAGGCGGAGCAAATCCGGGCGTCCTGGGACAATGAACAGCATGTGGTCCTCACCCGTCCTTTAAAAGGAAGGCAATTCTGACGCCTGCACAGATGAACCTTGCAGACTCTGTGTCACGTGAAATGCGCCCGACACAAAAAGACAAACGCTGTGTGATTCCACCGAGGTGGCAGGTGGAGAGAGTCAAACTCACAGAAACCGAGAGTAGAATGGGGATTGCCAGGGGCTGCACGGAGGAGGCGAATGCAGAGATGTTTTTCTGGTTTGCTTGGCCACGCACCAGGCAGACGGAAGTTCCCAGGCCAGGAATCAAAGCTGCACCATAGCCGTGACAACACTGGATCCTTACCCCACTGCGCCGCCAGGGAGCTCCAGGAGACGCCGTTTAATGCAGGCAGAGCTTCGGTTTTGCAAAACCAAAGTTCTGGAGGTGGCTGCACCGCGTCGTGAGCATGCCTCACACGCCGAGCTCTCCACTTGAACGCACGCAGCGTGGTAACCTTTAAGTGTGTTCTTGCACCACAATTAAAAATAATGTTTTTAAACATACATGAGCATCCAACAAGGAGAGTGCTTAAGTTTCACAACCAAAAGAAATCAACAACAGATGAGGAGGCGGCTAAGGGCAGCCTTCCAGTAAATAGTCATGACCCAGCAACCCTGTAAGCAGTCCATCCGGTGACGACCTCAAGTCCTTCCCCAAAGACACCGTCAACCACTGGCTGGGGCTCTCGTACACTGGGCGCTACGCTCTGAAAGTTCGTGTCCACCCCCGCTCCCCAAATTCATGCGCTGACATCCTAACAGCCCCCACTGCGATCGCACTGGCAGGGGGATTCTGGGGGGCTGGCGACGAGGCCCTGGGGTGGAGCCCCACGAGTGAGACCAGTGTCCTTATGAAGCAGAGGTCCCCGGCCCTTCTCCCAGCGAGGACGCAGCCAGAAGACGGCGACTCTGAGCCGGGAAGCTGGCTCCCACCAGACAATGAATCTGCTGATGCCGCGATCGCGGATGCCCAGCCTCTAGAACTGTGAGAAACAAATTTCTAAACTTCTTTTGTGAACAGCCACAGAGTCTCTGGAATCTTGCTACCGCAGCCCAAGCAGACCACGGGCCTGGCGAAAGGACCTACCAGAGTCCAAGCCGACAAGGACCCCCGGGGACCAGAAGCATTCGGAGCCCCCTCCCACAGGCGTGCAGGGAGGTCAGGCATGAGCCATCTGGCCCAGGCCAGCCCCCAGGGGTCCCCCGATCCCAGACCTGCCCGGGGGCCATTGTTTAGTCTCTCGATGTATAACTGGGGTGGACACACCTGGAGGCCAGCACGACCCCAGGTTCTGTGCCCGGTGGGTGGGAGCCGCGGCGGCGGCATAAGCTGCCATGAGTAAACCAAACCCGTTCCTACCCACGAGACATGGCAGCGTGAGGCGCCACACCCTCAAGACCCCAAGGAACAAAACGGGTCCCCAGAGCGGCCCCACACGAGCCGAGCAGCAGCCCAGGGGCAGCAGCAGCGCCGGCTCTGGGACTTTAGCTTGAGTGAGCAGCCTGCCTCGAGACCAAAACCGCAGCCGCTGACCGGCAAAGGCCTTCTTTCCCATCCAGAGCGGGAGGGTCCGAAGCAGAGGGACCGAGGACAGCGCAGCCCCAAGGCCTCGCCACACGGCTAGGGTACCGTCCCCAAGCTCTGCTGTAGCACAGTCTGCAGACTACCCCATGGGCCTGCTGTAGTGACAATATCATATTCATTAGACCAGAGAAATAAACAGAGAGCACCCGGTAAGTTGGAAGCTTTGGTAAAAAATACAAGCACCCCGGGAGGTGGACGGTAAACTCAGCCGAGAGTAAGGGCCGGTGACATCAGCTATGCCTCTCAGGTCCCGGTGACCCTGGCTGCGCTGGGACATCCCCTTCAAAGTACCGATTACGGTAGCTCTTTCTTCCCCCGCGTGGAAAGAAGGCCTCTTTGTGTCTAGCCCTGCTCAGTGTCACCAGCAGTGAGCGTCACTTTGGGAATCTGAGCCCCCCGTCCTTGCAAATTTAGACTGTCTGGGTCCATGGAGTTCCCACGGCTCAGAGGATTAAGGGCCCAGCACTGTCACTGCTGTGGCTTGGGTTCCATTCCTGGCCCGGGAACCTCCACATGCCACAGGCAGGGCCAAAAAATTTTTAATTAAAAAAATAAACTTTGTGGGTCCAGAGGTCCCGGTTCCTCCGAGGGAGGGGCGAGCGAGCAAAGGACCAGCCCCCCGGGGGTGGCGGGGATCAACCGTCCTCGGAAGGAGGGCGGCGCTCACAGCGGGCAGAGCCCGGGGCGGGGGGGGGGGGCTCCGGCACCTCTTGGCTCTTCCCGCCCGTTTTCGCTGGTAGAGGCCCAGAGGCGCCCCTGCTGGGCCTGCAGCTTAGCTCACTAACCTGCTTTGCATGTTTCTCCAGGCAACAGTGTGGACCGGTTCAGAAAGATGTCTTCCCAGAATTCCACAGGGCGTTCTCACCCCGTGGGCTCCCCTGCCACCTGCCCCGCGGAGCTTTCAGGCATCCGGCCAGGTGGGCGCGGGACCAAGCGGCCCCCGCCCCAGGGCGGGCCTCCCGCCTGAGGGGTGGAGTCGGCCTCAGACCCCCGCTCAGGGCCACGCCTTCTCCGTCTCGAGCAGCCAGGGCAGCGAGGGTGTCCGACGCCAGGGACTCGGCCTCTCCTCTTGGATGGACCCTGCTCCCCAGGAATGAGGCACCCCCTCCAAGGAGCGGCTGGGAGCATCCATCTGGGCCAGCACGTGAGTCTGGAACAAAGGGTGCAGGACTGGCCCCCGGCCCCTCGGATGCGCCTGGCGCAGCCCTCCTCCTGTGAGAGGCCACCTCCTCTCAGCCCACCCCAGCCCATCTCCCTGGGTCCACGGGGGCTCTGTTTAGAGGGCCCTTCTGTGACACTCAGTCCAAAGCCCTCACCTAACAAACAGCAAAGCCCAGAGGGGTGCTGGCCCCATCTGTAACGGGTGCAGGACCACGGAGGCAGGAACCCCGGAACAGGCCCGAGAGCGAGGCAGCGCGGCACCCAGCGCTCTCCCGGGGGCCCCTCCATGGGCGCCCAGGGCCCTTCTGCCACCAAAGCGCCTTCCTGGGGACGGTGGCCGCCGAGCTCTGTGTCAGGAGCCATGAGAGCCTGCCTGACCTTAAAGGGCCTCTTTAGAAAGATGACCTATTTTTAGCTGAATCTTCTGCCGGTTGCTAAATATCTGTTTAAATACGTGAATTAACACATCTGTCAACAGCACTTAAAGGGGATAAAACACGTGCTCAGGGAGGCAGGTAATTTAAAACAAAAACACGCAGCAGATCAAGTGGGGACAGGCCTCGTCCCCCGCCCCCGCCCCAGGCCCACGAACACCCCAGGGGGACCGCAGGAGTGACCCTGCCCAAGGGGCGTCGGCCAAGAAGCCCGTGGCCCCCGCCACCCAGTTTTGGGGAGCCTCCCGTGTTCCCTCGGGCTTGGCGTTTGATGTCAGCCATTGGGGGCGCACCCAGCAAGGAGCTGGGGCGCTGGTGGGTACACCTCCGGGAAGCTCTGGGCTCGGACACAAACGGCGCTGGGGACCCGCCCGGGGCCACCTTCCTCAGGGCCTGGGACACGCCTTCTGGGGCCTCTGAGAACCAGGCTTATCCAGACCACGTGCCACCAGCCCCCTCGTCGCTGGCGGGAAGTGGGCAGAGCCCTCCTGGACCACGGCCCGGGGGAGCTTGAGGGGCCATGTGTGTCGTCGGACACTTTGTCCAGGAAATGGCATGGGCTTCCCGTTACTAAGGACTTCTCAGCAGCGACTGGAGGATGACCTTTACTTGAGCAATAAAAGCCAGGCCGGCCCGTGTCCCCTGGTTACCGTGGGAAGGACAGACCACAGCTCACGAGCAGCCTGAAAACCCCAGGAACCGAAACAGAAGGACGCGCCCCGTCCCGCCCCAGCCTTGGGGGCAACAGCCTGACTATCCTCGCCACTTAGTGGGACTCCGAGGCCTGGGAGGCCCCCGGGGCCTGGGGGCAGGTGTGCCCTTCGGAGTCACAATTTCCTACTGTTACTTCTAAAGACGGGGAGAAATTCCCAAAATGACAAAGGCGTTTTGTTATTATGCCAACGTCTGTGACACTGACGGCAATAATCTTAGCCATGGACGCCTTTGAGAATCCAAAGGTAATAATAAAATTTCCAGAGAAAATCCGCATATAATCATCGCCTAGAAGACAGGAAGGCTATCAAGCAGCGAGGCTGTTTTTGAACAAATACCACAAATCTTACGCGTCTGCGTGGTCACAAGAGCCAGGACCACGCGGGAGGCACTGGTCTGGGCGGAGCTCTGCACGTGACGGAGGGCGCAGCTGGGAGCTGGTGAGAAATGCAGGCTCTCAGGCCCCCACCCCACACCCACCGGATCAGAATCTGCATTTTGATAAGATCCCGGAGATGTCCGTGCGCGGATTTGGGCTTGAGGAACACCAACGGCGAGGACCCCGCCGTGTCGTCACCAGGGAGCACCCAGCAGGGGACCCCGGAGGAGCAGGCCTGGGCTCCGTGCCCACACCATCCATCCCCCTGTTCACAGAGCTGGGTGCGGACGGCCTTCACCTCCAGCCCTCGAGCGTGGGCCCCCGGCCCCAGAACACCCCTGGCCCGTGGGGTCACTCTGCAGAGCTTGTGTCCGGCTCCCCCTACGAAGGGCTGGCGCCTGGGCTTCAGACAAGCCAGGGCCAGTCTGAGCTGAAGGCTTCCCGCAGGAATTTCCCACTTCCTTCTTTCTCCTTTCTTTCTTTTTCTCATTCCTTCCTTCCTTCCTTCCTTCATTTTCTTTTCTTCTTTTGGCCATGCCATGCAGACGTCCCCAGGCCAGGAATCAAACCCACGTCACAGCAGTGCTCTCTCTCACTTTCTTTTTCTTTCTTTCCTTTTTTTTTCAGAGCCGTAGCTGCCAGTCTACACCACAGCCACAGCAACTCCGGATACTTAACCCACTGAGCAAGGCCAGGGATTGAACCCTCATCCTCGTGGACAGTAGTCATGTTTGTTACCGCTGAGCCATGACAGGAGCTCCCCTCCCATTTTCCCTGCATGGAGTTTCTCCCCTGCTTTTCCCCATTGCCCACCCTGCCCACCCCCACGGCAGGAGCAGCTGGGACGGCAGCCGGCTTGTCTGGGTTAAACGGTGCCTTCTCCTTCGGTGCGGAGACAGGTGAACTGAGGCTGGGGCTGGAGGGGGCGACGCAGGGAGGGGGCTGGGTGCTCAGACGGACCTCGCAGCCCCGTTCTCCACTCACAGACTCGCGTGGGGAGACAAGTCGCCATTTCTTAGCTCTGGCTCAGGGACCGGCGATGTGTTCATTTGCAGTTTGTTTTCCTGAACGAAAAAGACCATGCCAGACCTCAAACATCTTGCATCCATGTGTTTGCTTCCACTTTCTGAAAACCCACTGAAATGACCCAATAAAGGCAAACTAAAATCTAAGCTGCAGCAACACCTATAAACACATCACAAAGGAAACAGACCTTGGAGCGCATGACCCAGAAAGGGCTGAGCACGGGGCGGGGGTCCGACAGTGTCAGTGCGGGCCTGGGGGTGCGCTGTGACTGTAACCATGGGACACCCCTCAGCCTAGAGCCAGGGGGCCTGGGGGCCAGGGGACAGCATGAGAGACCCCAGCAGGCAGGCTATATGAGCCACGCCAAGCAGCAGAGGTGGCCAGTGGCTCCTGCTCCCTTGGCACGGCTCCTGCCAGACGAAGGCCAGAGAAGAGAGGCCGTCCCCCCGAAAGGGAGGCCATCAGAGCAAGTGCGGGAAAGCAAAGGGCCTCCCCAGAGCCGCAGCCTCTGCGCCCCGCCTCCGTCATGCCTCTGCAAAAGACCTCGCCTCAGACACAGAAGCCCCTGAGATCGCACCAGCCAAGGAAGAGGCATGGAAGGGGGATCTGGAAGCAGTTACTGGGAAGAAAAGACAGAACGTGGGAATTCCACCAGTGACCCGTGTGCAGAGCAGCTGCCCACATGCTGCATCCAGGATGACTGGGAAAGGACAGCACGGCAAGCAAAGGGAGGTCTCTGCCACCAGAAGCCTCCACAGCCCCCAAGCCTGCCGGCAGGCCGCCCCTGGCCGTGCATTTAGACGGATATCTCTCGCAAGCCCGCCCACCCACTCACTCACTCTGCTCGGACTCAGCACAGCCACGAAGCCACGATGCGAGGGGGATAAAGGAGAGACACGGCTGGACGGGGAAGCAGCACCAGGGTGAAGAGGCAGGTGCAGCAAGAGCAATGACTCTTGTCAGACAAATAAGCATAAAAGGGAAAGAACAATTCAGAAAGCCAGATTTTTGGTCACCAAGAAAATTGAGTGAATAGGCTAATTCTGAAAGTATGGCATCCTGGGAACACTTAAGAGCCTAGTAAAATAGTCTACTGATGTTTCCTTTATATATTTTGAGAGGCATAAGAAAATTTGATAGCTAGACATTAGAGAATATTCTTCAGCACATCTTTCTTGATTACTGATAGCTTAATAAGATTAAAGTACATCAGTATATAGAATGTTAGAATATAATCATAAAATGCTATATTTATAAGGTACCTGTAGAAACAGACTCCTAACAATTACAGAAGACCCATTTTCTGCAAGCGCATATGAAGTACTGACACAAAAATTGACTCATAAACCAAGTCTCATCAAACTTCAAAATCTGTCACACAGATAATGATTTCTTATCATGAAGCAATTAAATTAGAAGTCATTACCCAAAAGATCAAATGTTAATGAGACAGTGACTTACAAGGCCAGAAGTCGCAAACTAGGTAATTGTGAAAAATCCTCCAGTCTGAGGATAAATAGAAAAGCTGGATAAAATATATAAAAAAAAATCTGCTGAGTGATGTTAGCAAGATGGTGAACATAAGATAGCAAACACAAAATGATGGGTAATGAAAAATTATCAGACTATGATTTGAAAGAAGAAAGAACTCTGCATTGCTGAGCCCAGCATTTGAATCCGATTTTTGGCAGCTTCTGGGGCAAGGATACAAAAACTAGAGACCAGAGCCCACATAAGAATTTCAGCACTGTTAAGCCCCTCATTATCTAGAACAGGAAAAAAAAGGGTGAATTAGAAGCAAAGGAACCTTTGAACAAACTGCAGCTGGTTGTGAATCATCTGAATGGCTCAAAAAAATCTCACGCAATTTCCCCATTGCTAGCATCTCTAGGCACCGGACAGACACAATACAAATATTTTCTGAATGAAGATAACATCATCCCCAGCTCTCTAATTTCTACATCACCTTTTCAAACACAATGACCAGCACGCAATCAAAGATAACCAGGCACAGAAGATAAGACAATACAACAAACCCCCTAGAAAGAGTAATTTAAAAAGATAAGCATGTACTTCGAACATTAAGATGAAAAGACACACACTCCAAAACAACTGTGTTCAAGGAAGAGAAAGACAATATTCAAAAACTTGGCAGAGAACTAGAAAACATTTTCTAAGGACTTCAGAATTTTAAAGTATCAAAAAGTAGAAAAACTGATACAACTGATTTTTTCCAAAACAAAATGAAATGGATGGGTTTAACAACAGTTTTAAAAAGCATAGCTGAAAAGAGAATTGGTGAAATAGTAGACAAGAAACAAATATCCAGAATTAAGTATGAAGTGCAAAGTTTGAAAAATCCCTGTAGCACCTGGAAACTAGAGTATGAGATTTAGCAGATTTGAAAAAGATTTAGATAGAATTCATGGAAACTAAAAATACAATAACCAACAACAAAAACACAGGGATAGAATTAATGAATTATTTGATACAGCTGAAGAAAGAATTAGTAAATTGGAAGAAAACTCAGAAGAAATTATCCAGAATGTACTACACAGAAACAGAGAAGTAAAAAATTTCATAGAAAGGTTGATAAAGGAACATTAAGTTTAAGCATTAAAACTAGACACATTCTCTAATGAGACTACATTTTACTAAAGACACAGAAAAAAAATCTAAAATCTGTAAGGCTAATGTATTCAAAGTAATATGTTATCTAAACTCTTAACAACAAAAATAAAAGCCAGATAATAATGGAATGGAATCGTTGATGTATTTGGGGGGGGGGGGAGATAGCAGTCTAGAATTCTAGAATGCTGTAATCAGATAATATCTTTTGCAAGAATGAGGAAAAAATAAAGACATTTTCAGATCAACAAATAAATAAAACCCAAAAAGAATTTCCCACCAGCAGGCCCTCCCTAAAGGAAAATTAATAGGGAAAATAAAATAATCTTGGATGAACAATCTAAACCTCGAGGATTAAAGAAAATAAATGTGAGTGATGCAAATAAACTGGCCAAATGAATTTAATAATGAATTGTGGAGTTAAGAATAGAAATAAAATACACAACAATGATGTATTAAATTCCTATGCACCTCATAACACAGCATCGAAACATATGAAGAGAATGTTAACAGGACCTCAGAGAAACAAATTTATACTCATAATAGATTTCAACACACTATTTTCAGAAAGAGATAAAGCAGATCAAAAATTAGTGAGAATATAAGTTTGTACAATAAAATTAACAAACTTAGTGAATAGAGCATTCTGCCCATCAACAGCAGAATACACATTTTTCTCAAATACATATGGAACATTTGGGGGCAGGCTTTTTAGGGCCTCACCCACGGCATATGGAAGTTCCTAGGCCAAGGGTCAAATTGGAGCTATAGCTGCTGGCCTTCATCGTAGCCACAGCAACTCGGGATCTGAGCCATGTCTGTGACCTACACCACAGCTCACAGTAATGCTGGATCCTTAATCCAGTAACGCTGGATCCTGTACCCACTGAGCGAGGCCAGGGATGAAACCTTTGTCCTCATAGATAGTAGTCAGATTTGTTATCACTGAGCTACGATGGGAACTCCCAGGACATTTTTTTAAAATTGACTTTATGCTGCGCCATAGAGCAAGAACTAAATTACAAAGGGCAAGGTTTCTCACTTCAGCTATTTAGTTGCAAAGTACAGGCACACCTGAGAGACACTGTGAATTTGGCTCCAGGCAACGATAATAAAGCGAGTATCACCATAAAGTGATTGGTGAATATTTTGGTTTCCCAGTGCATAAAAAAGTTATGTTTACACTGCTGTAGTTTATAAAGTATGCGACAGCATTATGCATAAAAATGTTCATACTGCAATTAAAAATACTTATGCTAAAAAATGCTGAGCATCATCTGAAACTTCAGCAAATCAGAACCTTTTGCTGGCGGAGGATCTTGCCTCCATATTGACGGCTGCCGACTGAGTGGGGTCGCAGTTGCTAAAGGTTCAGGTCCTGCGGCAGTTCTTAAACTAAGACAGCAGTGAAGTCTACCACGTCCACTGACACCTCCTTCCAGGAACAGCGTCTCTGTAACATACGGTGGTGTTCAGGAGCATTCTTCCCAGGCAGAACTTCTTTCAAAGTTAGAGTGAAAATCCTCCCAAATCCTGCTGCAGCTTCATCAACCAAGGTTGTATATTATTCTAAGTCCATTGCTGTCATTTCAGCATCTCCGCTGAGAGTAGATTTTGTCCCAAGAAACCACTTTCTTCTCTCGTCCCTAAGAAGCAGCTCCTCATCCGTTCGAGTTGTATCATGGGATAAACTCAGCCACATCTTCAGGCTCCACTTCCACTTCTAGTTCTGCTGTTTCCACCATGTCTGCAGTTACTTCCTCCACTGAAGTCTTGAACCCTCAACATCATCCAGGAGGGCTGGAATCAACCCTTTCCCAACTCTTATTACTGTTGATATCTGACCTCTTCCTATGAATCACAAATGCTTTTTTTTTTTGCTTTTTTTAGGGCCGCACCCACGGGGTTCCCAGGCTAGGGGTCAAATCGGAGCTACAGCCACCTCAACACCTGATCTGAGCCGTGTCTGTGACCTGCACCACAGCTCATGGCAAAGCCGTATCCTTGACCCACTGACCCAGGCCAGAGATCTAACCCGTGTCCTCATGCTTTCTAGTTGGGTTCGTTAACCACTGAGCCACAAAGCGAACTCCACAAATGTCCTTTTATTTTTATTGTGGTTGATTTACAATGTCATGTTAGTTTCAGCATGACACTGATTATACAGGACGGTGATACAGCTTTATATATGCATATATTATATATATATATGCTTTATATATGCATATATAATATATATTATGTATGTAAGGTATACATAGTCTTATATATTTATAATAATATGTATTATTCATATAATATAGAAAAAACATTCTTATATATTGTATATATTATATATT
>PVHT020000050.1:879386-893508 GCA_004024745.2 Catagonus wagneri
TATATATATATATATATATATATATACACGCCAGGAGTGTGGCCCTAAAAAAGCAAAAAAAAAAAAAAAAAAGCCAACAAATTCCCAGGAGTGCGATTGCTAGATCATATGGCAATTCTATTTTTAGATTTTTAAGGAAAACCCATACTTGTTCTCCATGGCGGCTACACCAATTTACATTCCCACCAACAGTGTAGGAAGGTCCCTTTTTCTCCACACACTTTCCAGCATTTATTACTTGTAGGCTTTTTGGTGACAGCCACTCTGACCCACATGAGGTGATAGCTCATGGCTGTTTTGATTGGCAGTTCTCTAATAATGAATGTTGAGCATTTTTTCATGTGCCAGTTGGCCATCAATCTGTATGTCTTCTTTGGAGAGATGTCTATTTAGATCTTCTGACTTTTTTTTTTTTGGCTTTTTAGGGCCTCACCTGTGGCATACGGAAGTTCCCAGGCTAGGGGTCAAATCGGAGCGACAGCTGCCAGCCTACAGCAACGCCAGATGAGATCTATGTCTGAGACCTACACAGCAGTTCACCACAACGCCAGATCCTGAACCCACTGAGAGAGGCCAGGGACTGAACTGGCATCCTCATGGTTACTAGAAGTTCATTACCACTGAGCCATGACGGGAACTCCCTTCTGACCATTTTTTGTTGGGTTGTTTGTTTTGAGATTGAGCTATAGGAGCTGTTTACATATTTTGAAAACTAATCTCATCATTTGCAAATATTTTCTCTCAGCCTGTAGGCTGACTTTTTGTTTTGTTCATGGTTTCCTTTGCTGTGCAAATGCTTTGAAGTTTATTTAGGTCCCATTTGTTTACTTTTGTTTTATTTTCGTTACCCTAAGAGACAGATCCAAAAAGATAGTGCGACAATTTAAGTCAAAGAATATTCTGCCTGTTTTCCTCCAGGAGTTTTATAGTATCCAGACTCACATTAAGGTCTTTAAGCCATTTTTTTAAGAGGAGTTTATTTTGTATATGGTGCTAGAGAATGCTGAATGTCATTCTTTTGTGTGGCACGTAGCTGTCCAGTTTTCCTAGCATTATATATTGAAAAGACTGTCTTTTACTCATTATATATCCTTGCCCACTTTGTCATAGATTAATTGAACCTAAGTCTGTGGGTTTATTTCTGGGCTTCTGTCTTGTCCCATTGATCTGTGGTCTGTTTCTGTGCCAGGACACGCCGGTGTGCTCACTTCAGCTTTGGAGTAGTATAGTCAGAAATCAGGGAGCCCGATTCTTCCAGTTCTGTTCTTTCTCAAGATGGTTTTGATTATTCAGGGTCTTTTATGTTTCCATACAAATTTAAAAAAAATTGTTCTAGTTCCATGAAAAATGTCATTGGTAATTCGATAGGGGCTGCACTGAGTCTGCAGATTTCCTTCAGGAGCATGGTCGTTTCTTTTTTTCTGATATGCCACATTTTTAAAACTTTAAAATTTTTCTTTCTTTTCCACAAGTGGCTTCCTATGATTCTATTATATCCCTTATTTTTCAACAATGTAATGAATGTTATTAGAGTTGTACAACCATCATCACAACCTAATTTTAGAACATTTCCATCCCCAGCCCCTGAGTCCACCACCTCCTCCGCCCTGCCCCCCACCTGTCCCCTTTGGTAACCGTAAGTTTTTCAAAGTCTGTGGGTCTGTTTCCCTTCTGCAGATAAGTTCATTTGTATCCTTTGTGTAGATTCCACATATAAGTGATGTTATACGATGTCTGTCTTTCTCTGTCTGACCTTCTTTACTTAATATGACCATCTCTAGGTCCGTGCACGTTGCTGCAGATGGCATTATTTCCATCCTTTTATGGCTGCGTAATATTCCATTGTACACATGTACCATATTGTCTTTATCCATTCCTCTGCCAGCAGACATGTAGGCTGTTTCCCTGCCTTGGTTATTGTAAACAGTGCTGCACTGGACACTGGCGAACATGTATGTTTTGGAGTCATGGTTTTCTCTGGCTAGATGCCCAGGACTGGGATTGCTGGATCATACGGTAGTGCTATTTTCAGTTTTTTGGAGGAAACTCCACACTCTTTTCCATAGTGGTTGTAGCAATTTACATTCTCACCAACCATGTAAGAGAGTTCCCTTTTCTCCTCACCCTCTCCAGCATTTATTGTTTGTAGACTTTTTGATGATGGACATTCTGGCTGGTGTGAGGTGGTTAACTCATAGCAGTTTTGATCTGCCTTTCTCTAATAATTAGTGATGTTGAGCATCTTTTCATGTGTTTTTGGCCATATATATGTCTTCTTTGTATAAACGCCTATTTAGATCTTCTGCCCATTTTTTTGATGGGGTTGTTTGTTGATACTGAGCTGCAGGAGTTATTTATATATTTAGAAATTAGTCCCTTGTCACTTGCTTCATTTGCAAATATTTTCTCCCATTCTGTGGATGTCTTTCCATTTTGTTTCTGGTTTCCTTTGTTCTGCAAGAATTTTTAAGTTTAATTAGGTCATTTGTTTATTTTTGTTTTCATTGTCATTACTCTAGGAGGTGGATCTGAGAAGATATTGCTGCAGTTTATGTCAAGGAGAGTTCAGCCTATGTTTTCCCCTAAGAGTTTGACAGTATCCAGTCTTACATTTATGTATTCAATCTATTTGAGTTTATTCTTGTGTCTGGTGTTAGAGAGTGTTCTAACTTCATTCTTTTACATGTAGCTGTCCAGTTTTCCCAGCACCACTTGTTGAAGAGACTGTCTCTTCTCCATTGTATATTCTTGCTTCAAGTAGCACTGTCATTTTAACAATATTGATTCTTCTGGTCCAGTAACATAGCTTTCCATCTTGTCGTTTTTCAGTTTCTTTCATCAGCATCTTAAAGTTTTCAGAGTACAGGTCTTTTGCTTCCTTAGGTAGACTTACTCCTAGGTATGATTCTTTTTGGTATGGTAGTAAATGGGCTTGTTTCCTTAATTTCTCTTTCTGTTTTGTTGTTAGTGTATAGAAATGCAACAGATTTCTGTGTATTAGTTTTGCATCCTGAAACTTTACTGAATTCATTGATGAGCTCTAGTAGCTTTCTGAGAGCATCTTTGTGATTTTCTATATACAGTATCATGTCATCTGCAAACAGTGACAGTTTTACTTCTTTTTCTTTTATTTTATTTTTTAATGATTCTTATTTTTTTCCATTGTAGCTGGTTTACGGTGTTCTATCATTTTTCTATTGTACAGCAAGGTGACCCTGTCACACATACATGTATACATTCTTTCTTTTTCAATTTGAATTCCTTTCATTGCTTTTTCTTCTCTGATTGCTGTGGCTAGGATTTCCAAAACTGTGTTGAATAAATGTGGCAAGAGTTGGCATCCTTGCCTTGTTCCTGAGCTTAGACGAAATACGTTCAGGTTTTTGTTGTTGAGTAGAACGCTGACTGTGAGTTTATCATATATGGCATTGATTATGTTGAGGTATGTTCCATGTTTCTGGAGAGTTTTTATCATAAACGGATGTTGAATTTTATTAAAAGCTTTTTCTGCATCACTTGAGATGATCATATGGCTTTAAGAATTGTGAATATTCTTAATGGTATCTAGAATGGTGAATTCTTTCCATGAGGTTTTTAATTTACTTTCCCAGATCCATCAGAGGAATCACTATCAATGACAGCTACAACCTTACAAAATATATTTCTTAAATAAAAAGACTTGAAAATCAAAATTACTCCTTGATCTATGGGCTGTGGAATGGATGTCGTGTTAGCAGCCATAGATAAAGTATTACCCATGGCTACCAACACATTATTATCGTACATCTCCATCAGAGCTTTTGGGTAGCCAGGTGCATTGTCAATGAACCATAATTTTTGAATCTGCTTTTCTGGGCAGTAGGTCTCAACATTGAGCTTAAAATATTTAGTAAACCATATTGTAAACAGGAAACCAAGCTTTGTTGTTCCATTTTAGAGCACGCCAGAGTATACTTAGCATAATTCTTAAGACTCCTAGGATTTTTGAAATGATAAATGAAGACTTAAGGTCACCAGCTGCACTAGCCTCTTCAACTCAGAAAAAAAAAATGCAGTGTTTGCAAACTACAATAAAGTGAAACACAATAAAATGAGGTATGTCTATAATAATAGAAAGACAGCTAGAAATTCCCATGTATTCTGGATAACCCATAGGTTTGAAACATTGCAAGGGAAATTGGAAATTATTTGTACTAAGCAATAACAAATATTACCCAACAAAACCTGTGAGATGCAGATAGTTCTGTACTGAAAGGAGAAAATGTAGCCTAATACATCTATTCGGGGGAAAAATGCAAAAAAGAAATGAGCTAACCATTCATTTCAGAACATTTGGGAAAGAACACCAAAATTAATCCAATAAAAACATCAAGAAATAATAATATTAATAGGAGCACGGATTAACAAAATAAAAAGAAAACATTTAATAGAGCAAATAAGCACACTGGTTACTCATAAAAACTAATATTAGTGTGACTACTCTGGTGAGATTTATTAAGAATAAAGAAAGAAGCATAAGTAGATGTCAAAAATGAGAAAAAGGCAGTTCCCACTGTGGCTTAGTGGTTAACAAACCCGACTAGCATCCATGAGGTTGCGGGTTCGATCCCTGGCCTTGCTCAGTGGGTTAAGGACCTGGCGTTGCCGTGAGCTGTGGGGTAGGTCACAGATGTGGCCCGGATCTGGCGTTGCTGTGGCTGTGGTGTAGGCCGGCATCTGCAGCTCCGATTGGACCCCTAGCCTGGGAACCTCCACATGCCACGTGTGTGGCCCTAAAAAAAAATGAGAAAAGGCACATCACTACAGGTCCTTAGATATGGAGAAGGTAATGAGGATATTGTAAAAAAAAAAAAAAAATCCAGTAATTTTTGCAAATAAATTTGAAAATTTTAGATGAAATAGGAAGTTCCTAAAAGCTTATAAGAAGAAATGGAAAGCCTGCAATCATTAAAGAAACTGAATCATCAGTGAAAAATTTTCCCTCCAAGAAAACTCCAGGTCCAGAGAGCTTCACGGGCAAACTCAGTCAGAAAACGGAATAGATAAGTACATCCTGTGAATCCAACATCCTGGGACAAACTCAGCAATAAAAGTAAACAAACGACAGCTACACATGAATAAAACTCACATATACAATTCTGACCAAAAGGAGTAAAGTCCAAAAGCACGCCCAGAATAAGAGCCCATCACGTTCAGAACCCGTCCCGAGGAGGTGGGAGGCACCTGCTTCCTGAGAAGGGCGGGCAGACGGCGTCCCAAAGCCGGGTCAGCGGAAACGCCCTCCCCCAGAACGAATTCAAGTAACGCCAGGACCTGCCACTGTCTACGACACCAAACTGCGTCTGACATCACGAGTTTACGCCCCCTTCCGTGGCCCCTCGCCACCGACTCACTGCCTGCGGCACACGAGGGCACTCGGTGAGAAGAAACCTTCAGGCCTCTTGCCACTTTTCAAACGTATTTAAGCTGTCAGTCCCGTCAAAGGAGCGGAAAGTTTTGGCAGTTTAGGAAATGCTGAAAATAACAAAGAAAACATTTCCAGGACGCAACCTGCTAATTCCTTTACATGCTCTTTGTAAAAATGTCTCCCATTTGACTTTCCTGACAAATCAAGTCCCTCTTATTTCCTTTTTTCCTTTTCTTTCTTTTGTTTTTTCTTTTTAGGGCCACAGCCCAGGCATATGGAGGTTCCAGGACTAGGGGTCTAATTGGAGCTGCAGCTGATGACCTCCACGGCAGCACCAGATCCAAGCTGCATCCAAGACCCACGCTGCAGCTCACAGCAACACGGGATCCCCAACCCACTGAGCGAGGCCAGGAATGAAACCTGCATCCTCATGGATACTAGTCAGGTTCTTAACCTGCTGAGCCACTACAGGCACTCCGACAACTTCCTTTTAAGGCAAGGAAAGAGTCCTAACTCTGCACCCAATAAGCAGGAAATAGCAGTACCTCTTACATCGCCGCATCACTCACATGAACACTTGTTAGGGACACAAAGTGTGCAAGCCTTTGTGGGCAGCCTCCCGATGATAAATTGGGCTTTTCTCTACTGAGTTATCTAATGGGGAAGTCCCGCATTCTTAGCACATCAAAAAAAAAAAATGTCCTCTGTTGCCAAGAAGTTTTCAAAAGTTACTATTTTTGTAGAGCCTATAAAAATTCAGCATACTCACTCTCTCTGCTGACTCTGCAGAAGCCTTTAACTCGCAGGCCCTATTTCCAGAGCCCGGCTGCCATCTGGGCCTTGCACAGATGTTTTGGCAGGACAAGAACTCTCCGAAGGCAAGTTTTTGTTCATTGTATTAAAACAAAAGCAGCCCTGTTAATTTCAGCTCCATTCAGGCCGGAGTTTGGAGGGGGGATGAGAATCAATATTTGCTAAGAGGAGAAGAACACGATCAGTCGGGGCAAAACAATTATTTGCCGGCTTTTCAGAGAATATTGCAAATAATGATGGCTCCAAACCACACAAGGAAACTGTTCAAAGAATCGCCTGACACGAGCCCTTTAATCTGTGGTTCAGTTTACCCTTCAGTTCATTCTTTCTATGAAGAACTTGAATCCGTGAAAATTGGTGTAGGACTACAAATTAATTGCTATGCAAAGACCAGCCTTCTCGGGTGCAGAATGCTTTTCCTCGCGGAGGGCGTGCACCGCCGCCAAGCCATTGCGACAGGCGCGGATTGGCAAAAGGTCAGAAGATGTTTGCCGAGTACGATGACAGGCAACGTTTCGGTGTCCGCGAGTCAGGGAGGCAGAGTGCGTCCCACAGCTCCGAGTACCAGGCGTTCCAGAAAACCAACGGGGCCCCGCAGACTCCTTCAAGGTCAGCCACGAAAGAAGGGTCCTTTTCCCCTCACCCTGACGCCACGGTCCTGCTGACGGCCCTGGTGATGAGAGCACCGCTCTGGTGGAAGTCAGAGCAATGGCTAATGCGATGCGACCGTTTATAAATAGATGCTCACTCGGCAGAAATCATTTTCTCCCGGAACAAAGGGGTTGTTGAGCCCGACTCTGAGTCACTCTGCTAACGTGGGATTCGGGCTGGATTTCACAGAGCCAGAGGCCGGCCTGTTTGGAAATGCCCGTGTGCCTTCAAGGATGGAGAAACCCAGAGCTCCCGAAAGAAGAGGGAGGCGGCGACCGATGGGGAGGGGGTCGAGGGGGTCTGCTCTCAGCTCTTTCAGCCGAAGGGGCGCCCCGAACAGAAGCAAAGGCGACTCCCGGTGCCTGCTCCCACATCGGGGTCTCCCTGCTTCCGTGATGTGCCCAGGACAGCCCAGGATGCGGCAGGAGGCGACAGCCGCTGACCGTCCGCAGCGCTCGGTGAACTGGCCTGGCCGAAAACGGCTTGATTGACTCTCAAATTGGCGCCCTTCCCCAAGAGGGTCACCTGTGGCTTCCCGGCCTTGGCATGGCTCCGTTGCTCCCCCGGGTGGTTCATGCCACATAATCCACCATTCTAGACCCCGTCACCCACCTTTCTTTCCGCGTGTTCTTTTTCACAAATGACAAGATCTAAACTCACAGCTCACAGGTGGAGGGGGAGGGCCCAGCCCTCCGGACTCCCAGGTTGGCATCCTGGGCAACTGTGACCCGGAGAAGTGTCGTCAGCTCCGCCCCAGGGGTGAGGCACCCCTGAGCAGACCAGTCTTTCCTGCTCGGGGAGGCGGGATCCGTGTGGCCTCACAGCAGAGGAGAAGGAGTCACGGGGGCCACCAGGCCGCCGGGGGGACAAACAGGCAGCTTCTGAAAGACCTGGGCCTCGGGCCGGGCTTGAAGGAGGGCAGAAACGGGGGCTCCAGACCGAGAGGGCAGGTGGAAAAGGTACCAAGGGAGCCCCAGGGGAGGACAATGAGCCAGGAAACAGATGTGAGGGCGGGGGAGAGAAATACCGGAGCCTGGAAATGAGGCCAAGGACGTCCACGATGGGACCCCGTGACCCGCCAGCAGGGCCATGACGAAGAGCCGGCAGGGTGGGGGTGGGGGCAGGGTGGGTTGGGGGCCGTCACCATGGGCCCTTTCACCGCAAAAACTCGATTTGCGGGGATTTTAGGTTCTCCGGATTGTTGCACTGTGTACGCAGGGAGCACAGCTTGGCTCGTGGTTTGGCGTCAGTGTCGGTGCCCGGAGCGAGGCCTTCCTCCCAGACTCAAGGGCCCCGTAGTGGGGCTGCTGCTCTGCAGGGGGCCGTGGGGATCCATCGGGAAGAGCCGGGGACCGTGGCCCCGGCCGGAGCTGTAAGGTGCCGCTGGAGGAGGGGACACCTGGGGCGTGTGAGGGAGGCTGGCACCCACGGGGCTCCTCCTGCAGAAGGCGGAGGGGGAACACAAGCGAGGCTGGGGGGCGGGAAGGAAGGGGGGAGGGCAAAGAAGCTTCTCTGAGGAGCCAGACTGCGCGGCCGCAGCACCAGGGCCGGCGCGGGGCAGGGCGCGGCAGGACCGCCTCCCAAAGCGCCTCTGACTCAGAGGCCCAACAAGCGACTTCCGAGCTCCTCTGTGCCAAGGCGCCATGACGGCACCTGCGAGTTCCCGCCGCTGTGACGCAGGGGCTGGTCACAGAGAAGCTGGTGGCAGCCGAGGCCCAGACAAGGCGTGCGGGCAGCGGAGCCCGGGGCCCGCTAGCTCCTTCTCCAAGGGCCCCGCCTGGTGAGGCCGGTAAGAGGCCCCCGCGGGAGAGAAGATGCGAAGTGTCGGTGGACCTGCCTCCCTTGGCCCCTGTCCCCGGGTCAGACGCCCTTTCCGAGCCGCCCGGGCTCCCGGCGCTGACCGTGCAACTTCCCAGCTCTGCTCTGAGCAGCTTGACACCTGCCACTCGGGGCGTATCGACACCGGGGAAGTTGGTGGATGCACAAGTCGGGGCATTTTGCTTTTCTTTCCAGAGAGCTTGTTGTCAGCATTTATCAGCCCTCTGCCCCGGTGGCGCCTGGCTCCGCTCTCCTCTACCTCCCCTAACCCCGCCGCTCTCTCCGCCGGCCCACACCGTCTCACAGCGCCCACGGGACAGTCAGGGTCCACGGAGCTCGCTTGGGGTGGCACCTCTCCCGGCCTGGGGCTCAGAGACGCTGAGCAACTTACCGTAAAAGGCACAGCATCCAGAGAACCCAAAGTGGTGAAAAGCTGGCTTGTCTTTGGGGACGGGTGGAAAACATCGCAGCAGCTTCAGTGCAGATTTAGGCCCCTGAGGAGCTGCTTCCTCCACGCCGGGTGAAACTGTCTTCCCCCCGGGCAGGGGGGACAAGAGAGGCCACGCTGAAGAAAATCAGCACAAAGGCCTGTTTCTATAGTGTTCCAGTTGCAGTGATCACAGATCCGCGGCGTAGCAGACGTCCATTGCAACACCCAGGCCGGGGGCCAAGAACAAGTTCTCTTTAGACGCGTCCCCTCTTACCGCACAGGTGCCTCATTGCATCTGAGATGTCTTTTTCTCTTTTTATGGCCACACCCATGGCACACGGAAGATCCCAGGGTCAGAGATTCAATCCGAGCCACCGCTGCAACCAACACCACAGCTGCGGCAACGCCAGATCCTTTAACCCACTGAGCCAGGCCAGGGATGGAACCCGCACCTCCACAGCAACCCGAGCCGCTGCAGCCGGATCCTTAATGCACTGCACCACAGTGGGAACTCCTCCGAGAGGTCTTCTGACCTGCAGGAACGAGCGGTCTTGCTCAGAGCCTCCAAAAAGCTCTGAGTCTCCGCTTGTTCACACGTTGGGTGGGGACCGCTGCCCTCCCCGCCGCGCCCCGACCCCAGGACCGTGGAAGGACAGGAGGAGGAGACGCATGAAAGTACAGAGCAAGGAACTACTGGAGCTACAGGGAGGCAATCCGGAAATGAGGGCTTGTAGCTTAGACTGGGGAATGGAGGCCGTGGAGGCTCGCAGATGCCCCGGACAGAGCATCAAAGCCATCAAAGGGCGCCTTGGGATTTCAGCTTTTTTACGGACATTTATCCAGATGCCCAGAAAGTGTTTGTCCGGTTTTCCGATAAAGTGCTTAGGAAGGCGGCACAGCAGATTTACAGAACAACCGTCTCCCACTCCTCAGGGGCATAAGCATCCGTCTTGGCGGCTCACTGCTGCCGCGACTGCGCCAGATGCTTAGGGAGATGCCAGAAGGGAAGAGCTGGGCGCAGGTAATGACCCACGGGAGGGTATAAAAACGGTCCGCGGCTTAGGCCTCTGGGTTGTGTTTCCACTTCGGGCTCTTTCAGGGAAAAGGGGAAAAGCTGACCCTGCTTTCCAGGCTCTGGAACAAACAGCGGCACCAGCACTAACGGAGACTTGACACGCAGGCCAGGAGGACTGACCCTGGAGAGTATTTTCACAGCTGCAAGAAGACTTTTCCACTGCAGTCTTTAAAAATAGGTTGTCATCCTCCCCAGGCCCCGCCCCCCTCGAGGAGTCACCCAAGTAAACCCCACATCTCCTTCCAACTAAAAGCAGGCCAGCTCCAGGCCTGTCCTGTTTGCCCCTCATCCATCAGCCAAACCCAGCCTGAGTCGCCACGTGGCTTCTGAGGGTCTGCTGTCCCGGCTGCACGTGGCCATGGGGGCATCTGAGAGTTAGAGCTGGCTGGGTTCCAGCGCGGGACCGGAGGGTGAGGAGAGGGCCCCCTGCCCACGGGGCGTTCAACAGCTCAGCCCGAGGTCTGCCAGCCTTGTTTTGCCAGCAGAGGCCTCACAACTGCCAAGATCCAACTTCAGAGAGAGGGCAGCTGGGCAGAGCCAGGGAGCGGCCGGGAGACGTCTTCCTTCCCGGACCTGCCTTCCCCCGCAGAGCCACAGCCCGCACCCGGCACCTAGGGCCAAGGCCCACCGATTTATTGATCCACCTGCATCTCACACAACATCCTGCGGTGCCACAGGCAGCCGTTTACACAACGACAACCACACGCAGTCTTTCCGCTCCTGAGCTGGTGAGAAGACGAGCAGTGACGGCCTGACCCCGGCTGGCTCTTCCCTTTGTCCTTCGTCCAAGGAGGCCTGGCCACCGGTGCGCCATGAGACAACAGAGGCAGGAACCTGGCATTTTCTATGCAGTTCAGTAATTTTCCAGACCAGCTGCATCAGGACGTGGGCCATTTCCCTGGGAAGATGCCCTCCCAGCTTCCTGTTAAGCCACCGAGGAATTCTGCCCGCCAGCTCCAGGGAGGTGGCCTGGGGATGGCACAGGATGGAGCCGAGCCCGGGGACGGCACCTCCGCTCGTTCATTCGACACTCTGAGGTCCCAGCCCTGTGCCCACAGCGCCCCGGAGGGCCGGGATCTGGGCGGGATGGGCACTCGCCCGCCGCAGGGAGCTGGAAGGCCGCGGGGAGACGGGCGAGCGGCCAGGGGACCTGGCCGGGAACAGCCGCACACGAGAGCCACGCGAGGGCCCCGGGGCGGCTGCAGGGGCGGCAGGCAGCATCCGGAGCGCAGAGCTACCGGGCCGCATCCTGGGCCAGCCGGAAAGGACAGGGCACCCCAGCGGCGTCCGGCGTCCAAAGGACGTGCTGACGTCATCGTGCGTTGTTACGTCACACTGGAAACCAAGGCAACAAGCAAGGCTTAGGGTCTTGGTGAGCGCCGCCGTCTACCCCACTCGAGCCACCGCCTCGCCGGGGAAGGGCCTGGCACCCCGAGGGCAGAGGGGCAGAGGCCGGGGCTCTAGCAGGCCAGTAATTTGGCCGAGAGGTACCTGATGGGAGGCGGTGGGACAGGATCAAGCCCAGAGCCTCTGGCCTGGACCCAAGGCCTTCTCCGCACATCCCGTTGCTCCCGGAACGGTCAGCTCCCCCGACGCCAGGAAAGTAGCCCCCAGGCTCCCGCTTTTCGTGGCAGAGTAAGTCGTCCAGAGTGTTTTCGGGGGTTGGTTCTCGTCGCCTCCGAGCTCTCGCAAACACGAGCACTCAGGAGCGGGTGTGCAGAGCGCGGACACGCAGCCTGCGCCTCCCGTCTCTCCTCCTGCTTCTCACGCGGCGTGGAGGCGCCGAAGCCCACCCCGGGGCACGGAGGCTGCCCACCCGGACCCGGCTCTGGCCGGGGCTCCGGCTGGCTCCACCCTCGCTAGGTCTGCCCAAGACTCACGGCGCACCTATATGTTCTATATGTTCGAGATTTTTCAATTTTTTGAAAGCAAAAACTTAATTTATTTTTTAAATTATGGATTTTACTATAAGAATGCTCATTACAATGTTATTTATCATTGCATGATTTTGAGACATAACCTAAATGTCCAGTAATGAGGAACTGGTTAAATGCTTTGTGGTAAACCATACAATGGAAGGCTAGGTAGTGATCAAAACTGATATGGGAGAAAAGCGTTAATGACCTGAAAAGAATTTCTCAATGCTTCTACGACAAGAAAAGTTATGCTGTATAGTGCCATATTTTTGTGATGGCTTGTGTTAGGAGACAGAGAATTCAGAAAGTACATGTAGGTAGGTAGGTAACCGATAGATACAGAAGAGAGAGAATAAAAAGAAAGGAGCGAGGCCGGAGGTAGGAAAAAAGATATAGTAAAAGTGGTTGTTTCAGAAAGGGAACCCTCCTACACTGTTGGTGGTAATATAAATTGGTGCAGCCACCGTGGAAAACAGTATGGAGGTTCTAAACGGAAAACAGAGTTGCTGTAAGATTCAGCAGTCCCAATCCTGGGCACATATTTTGGCAAAACTATAATTCGGAAAGATGCATGCACCTGTATATTCATTCACAATAGCCAAGATACGGAAACAACCTTATTATTCATCAACAGATGTATGGATAAAGAAGATGTGTACATGTATACAGTGGGATACTATTCAGCCATAAAAAAGAATGAAGTAACGCCATTTGCAGCAACATGGGTGCAACTAGAGATTCTCATACTAAGTGAGGTGAGTCAGAGAAAGAGAAATACCATGTGATATCACTTATATGTGGAATCTAGAATATGGCACAAATGAACTTGTCTACAGAACAGAAACAGACAAACAGACACAGAACAAACTTTTGGTGGCCAAGGAGGAGGGGCTCCGGGAGGAAAGGACTGGGAGTTTGGGATTAGCAGATGCAAACTAGTATGTTTAGAATAGATAAACCATGAGGTCCTACTGTACAGCACAGGAACTACATTCGATATCCTGTGATAGGAGTTCCTGTTGTGGCTCAGCAGGTTAAGAACCTGACTAGTATCCATGAGGATGAGAGTTTGATTCCTGGCACTGCTCAGTGAGTTAAGGATCTGGTGTTGCCACAAGTTGCAGTGTAGGTTACAGATGTGGCTCAGATCTGGTGTTGCTGTGGCTGTGGCATAGCCTGGTACCTTGCAGCTCTGATTCAACCGCTAGCCTGACAACTTCCATATGCTGCAGATGCAGCCCTTAAGAAAAAAGAAGGAAGGAAGGGGGGAAAATCCTGTAAGAAACCGTAAGAAAAAAATATATGAAAAGAATGTATGTGTGTGGAGTTCCCATCGTGGCTCAGTGGTTAACAAATCTGACTAGGAACCATGAGGTTGCGGGTTCGATCCCGGGCCTTGCTCAGTGGGTTAAGGATTCGGCGTTGCTGTGAGCTGTGATGCAGGGTGCAGATGCAGCTCGGATCCTGCGTTGCTGTGGCTGTGGTGTAGGCCGGCGGCTACAGCTCCTGTTAGACCCCCTAGCCTGGGAACCTCCATATGCCGTGGGTGCAGCCCTAGAAAAGGCAAAAAGACAAAAAAATAATGTATTTGTGTGTATATGTATGTGTATGTATATATATGTGAGTCACTTTGCTGTATAGCAGAAATTAATACAACATGGTAAATGAAATTAATTTTTTTTTAAAAAGTGGTTCTTTGAGGGGTTCCTGTTGTGGCTCAGCGATTACAAACCCGACTAGTATCCATGAGGGCTCAGGTTGTATCCCTGGCCTCACTCAGTGGGTTAAGGATCCAGCGTTGCCCTGAGCTGTGGTGTAGGTCGCGGATGTAGCTTGGATCTGATGTTGCTGTGGCTGCAGTGTAGGCCGGCAGCTGTAGCTCCAATTCGACCCCTGGCCTGGGAACCTCCATATGCCGCAGGTGCAGTCCTAAAAAAAGAAAAAAGAATAAAAAGAAGTTTCTTTGGGGAAAAGCATAGGTTCTGAGGTTTTTTTTTTTTTTTTTTTTTTTT
>PVHT020000050.1:894508-918782 GCA_004024745.2 Catagonus wagneri
GCGCAGATGTGTAGCAGTAACCAGCACTGTGCGAGCATCGCCCACACACGTCACGCACTGTGGTCTGTAAATCAGCGTGGCCTTCGGAGGCCATGCGAGTCCTCCCAGGTCACTTTGCAAGAGGCTTGGGGCGCCTCCAGCTTCGGCCGCGTGGCTGTGCAAAGGTCAGCCCCAACCGAGGCTCGCAGGGAGGCTGGGAAGAGGGACAGAGCCCTGACTCTTCTGAGCCCCCTCGGCACAAAGGGATCCAGTGCCCACCCCGACGGCCAGGTGCTGGAGTGGGGGTGAGTTGCCGGCTGAGACCCAGCGGGGTCCGGCCACCTCCGGCTTCAGCAGCAGCCCCTCCGCCCCCCCGCCTCGGCCCCAGGTTCCACCTCCACCCTCTCCTCCTCCAGCCCCTTCTCATCTCCTGCCTCTACTTCATCACGGCCGATACACTCACGCTGACCAGTCCCCGCCCAGTGTCCCAGGGGCCTGCTGGAGGCTTCCCACCGGGCACAGAGCTGGCGGCACTGCGGGCCGGGTCAGTACCGGCGGGGGCGTGGCCCCGTGTTGTTCAAGGTCCTGGGATTGGCGGTCCACCCCCAAGAGCATCTCCCTCGCCGCCCTCCCCGGGACCCTGCGCACGTTAAGCCTCCCAAAGAGATGTGACAACGAAGCAGTTTTGTGCACGTGTGGCGCGCCATCTTCTAAAGGTCTCGGATTGCAGCGGCTCAGATTCCGCGCCTCGTGCAGCTGCAAATGAAAAGCTTCAGAAATTCGCATTGACTAAAATGTCTCCGAGATTGCAAGCGATTTCAGTAAGAGGACTTTTTTTTCCTTTCTTTCCCTTGTTCCTTTTCACTTGGCTTTTTCTCACACTGAAAAAAACCCAGTCATTGAAGAAGATCCCTAAGGAAATGAAACACAAGAAGCTACGTTAACACATCACAGAACTTCTGACTTTCGATACCCAATTCCCCAGAAAATTTTGAATTAAGCTGGTTAGTTCCACATTTACAGAAACACAGGAAATTTTCTGGGGAAATTATTGAGAGCGAAATGAGTAGCTGGTACAGTCTGTCTCCCTGCCCTCAGCCTGCCCAAAGCTACCCTTTCACTTACGAAATTTTTAGGAATGAAAAACCACGACTACCAGCAGGATGGATGGGGTGGGTTGACTGCCACAGCTGGCCTCAGGTGGGACAGGCCTTGAAACATCTGATTACAGAAACTGCTGGGGTCCTAGGAGCCTCTATCAGTTTTGTGTCGTGGGAGCTGCCTGGACATTTTTGGAAAGCTTAAAAGGGAAATGTGACTCTGTATCTTAATAAATTACCATATAAAGTTCAACTTCTTGCATAAACTCAGTAATTTCTAAAACCACTAACCGCTCAGATCAAAATAGCATATGTGATTATTGCCAGTTCGATGTTAAACTCTCTTGGTAATTACATGAGAGGAAATTTAAAATATGTGTGTATATTTGAAAATAGTCTATGGTAATGTCTTAGTTCAATTAAACATTTTAGTTCAGTTGAAATATAATTATCAGAATTTACTGCATAATTGCATCGCACAATTGTTCAGTATGAGACGGGATCACTTCAATAATTCTTTACATTTCGTGGTTGCTCAGAAAGAACAGTGTTTGTCCTCAGAAGTAGCACGTTCATTTATAACCAGGATAGTTTTTCCATAAGGGGTAATCACATAATCCTAATGAGATATTACCTAATAATATTCTGTCATTATATTCATGTTGATTATTAAAATTTTTTTCAATTAGCATGAAGTAAAACAGACTGTGGATTTCAAAACATGTATAGAAAAAGAAACCTAGTGCAGCTTAGAAATCATTTTCATCAGGCATCTTTCAAACATCAGTATGACAAATATGTTAAAAAATGGTGTCTAACAAGGAGCTAGCAGAAAGAGAAATTAACAATCCCATTTTGAATCAAACAAAAAGAATAAAACACCTAGGAATGACTTCAGCTAAGGAGGTGAAAGATCTTGGGATGGCAGCATTCTAAACTTAGGCTGTGATGATGGTTGTACAACTATGAAATTAATAAATTTCACTGAATTATTTTTGTAAAAGAAGATGAAAAACCTGTGCACAGAAAACCATAAGACACCATGGAAAGAATCTGAAAGACACCATGGAAAGACACAGATAAATGGAAAAAGCTATCCTGTGCTGATGGGTTAGAAGAATTAACATTGTCAAAGTGTCCTTATTGCCTAAAGGGATCTGTAGATACACAGCAATCCCTTATGAAAATCCTAAGGACCCTTTCACAGAAATAGAACCCAAAATTCTAAAACTGATATGGAGCCACAAAAGATGCCAAAAAGCCAAAGCAATCCTTAGGAAAATAAAAAACAAAACTGCAAGTATTATGCTCTCAATTTCTAGCAATATTACAAAGACATAGTAATAAAACAGTATGGTTTTGGCAAAAAACAAAAACAAACAAACAGACACAGAGATCAATGAAACAGAACTGAGAGCCCAGAAATAAATCCACCCATATACATATAATTAATTTGTGACAAAGGAGCAAAGAACATACAACAGAGAAGGACAGTCTCTTCGATAAATGGTGTTGAGAGAACTGGACAGCCACATGCAAAAGAATGACACTAGACCACTGTCGCACACTGCATACAAAAATTAAAAAGTAGTTCAAAGACTTGAACATAAGGCCTGAAACCATAAAATTCCTAGAAGAAACCATGGACAGCACGTTCTTTGATATCAGTCTTAGCAATGTCTTACTGGATGTATCTCCTCAGGCAAGGGAAACAAAAGCAAAATAAACAGATGGGATGACATCAAACGAAAAAGTTCCTGCACAGCAAAGGAAACCATTGATACAATGGAAAGACAACCTACCAATTGGGAGAAGATATGTGCAAATCATATATCCTATAAGGGATTAATATCAAAATTATATAAAGAACTCATACCAGTTAACAGCAACAACAACAACCACAACACCCGATATTTAAAATACACAGAGGCATTGAGTGGACATTTTTTAAAAGAGGCATAGAGATGGCCAGCAGGCATGGGAAAAGATGTTCAACACCACTAACCATTGGGAAAATGCAAATAAAAACCACAATGAGCTACCACCTCACAGTTGTTAGAATGGCTGTTATCAAAAGGACAAGAAATAACAGGTGTTGCTGAGGCCTCGGAGAAGAGGCAACCTCATACCCTGTTGATGGGAATGTGAATTGGTGTAGCCACACAGAAAACAGTATGAAAGTTCCTCAAAAAATTAAAAATAGAACCATCATGTGATCCAGCTATTCCACTTCTGGATATTTGTACAAAGAATACAAAAACACCTATTTGAAAAGATATATACACCCCTCTGTTCATTGCCGCTTTATTTGCAATATCCAAGGTATGGAAACAGTCTTAGTGTTCATGGCTGGATGAATGGATAAAGGAGATGTGAGATGATAGAGAGAGAGAGATAAATAGATAGAGATGTATGCAGTAGAATACTATTCAGCCATAAAAAAGATGAGATCTTGTCATTTGCAACAAATTGGATGGGACTTAAGGGTATTATGCTGAGTGAAATAGATCACATGGAGAAAGAAAAATGCGGTATGATTTCACTCATATGTGGACTATAACAATCCAAATACAAGGCATGAACAAACTGAGCCGAGTATGAACACATAGATATGAAAACAGAGTAGTGGTTACCAGAGGGGGTGGGGTGGGGGGGAGGGTGAAACAGGTAAGGGGGATCAGGTGACGGGTGGAAACTAAATTTTTGGTGATGAGCACACACTAAGGTACATAGAAGTAGAAATATAAGGTTATACACACGAAACTTATATAATGTTATGTCAGGGTTATCTCAACAAAAACAAGGAAAAAGAAACCCCAAAAAATGCTTCTTGACGTTGGAAAAATAAATAGCCTCTAATCTGTTAATGTAGAGTACGAGATATTCCTTGTAATATTCTCAGAACTGCCAAGAAAACAAAGGTAATGATTTTTTAACTAAATTTTTAGTCAAAAATATTATTGCAAACATTGCATTTTATACGCAGTTCCAGATCTTTAAATACAGAGACAGAGAGAGAAGGGTCCTGGATAACAATTTCTTTGATTATAATTGAAGGTGCCAACTCTGGCCAGTATCCGCCTTTATCAACTTTTTGGGTTCATTGACATCACAGAGTCTGTGTGTGACCTCTATTAGGTATTCCCCCTTGAAATAAACGAGAGTAAATAGGAAAAATGTAGCAATATAAAACAATTTTAACGAGTCAGAATGAGTGAATTCGTTTTCACAAAGTGTGAATCTTTAATATCTCTGAGAGAAGAGGATAACTTTAAGAAAAGTACTGAACTGGTCCAAATGGTGACGTCATAACTCCCTTTATAGAACGTGACTTTTCTTGGAATTCCCATTGTGGCTCAGCAGTAATAAGCCCAACTAGTAACCATGAGGACCCAGGTTCGATCCCTGGCCTCACTCAGTGGGTTAAGTATCCTATGTTGCTGTGGCTGTGGTGTAGGCCAGAAGCTGCAGCTGGAATTTGCCCCCTAGCCTGGGAACTTCCATACGCTGCAGGGGCGACCCTAAACAGCAAAAAAAATTTTTTTTAAAATGACTGTTTGTTCTTCTGGACTAAATCCAGGAGATGTTTAAATTTTATCAGACTCCTTAAAATGACTTTAAGGAGTAATAGGACCAGACTTCAGGTGTGTGCAAGAAGATAGAGGGAATATAATTATCTGAGCAGCTAGAATCAGAACTGTTTTTAGGAAAGAAGTCACTTTTATTGCCAACTTTCTTGCAGAAGGTGAAGCATTGCAGGAGGTGGTGGGAAGTCAGATGCTCCTGAACCCAGCCAGGTGGGGAGGGGTGTGGGCAGCAGGGGCAGCGCTGACCATGAGGACATGGAATCTGACCCAAACCACCTGGACTGGAGCGCTGCTTCTCAGCTCCAGTCAATTCTCGGAAGAACCTGGCCAGTTCTCCAATTTTTTCCAGGAAATCTAGAAGTCTGGGTGTCTCTGGGAGATCTTTCACTTTGTAAACATTCACTCAAATTTCTAAAATATAAGCTTATAGGAAGCCACCTAAATGTCCATCAACAAATGAATAGATAAAGCTCTGGTACATATATACAATGAAATGCTACTCAGCCTTAAAAAAGAATAAGATAATGTCATTTGCAACAACGTGGATGGACCTAGAGGTGATTATACAAAGTGAAGTAAGTCAGAGAAAGACAAATACCATGTGACATCACTTACACGTGGGATCTAAAATATGACGCAAATGAATGAATCTACAAAACCAAAACAGACTCACAGACTCAGAGAACAGATGTGCATTGCCAAGGGAGGAGGGGACAGGAGTTTGGGATGAGCAGATGCTAACTATTTTGTACAGAATGGATAAACAACAAGGTCCTACACTGTAGGGCACAAGGAACTGTATTCCATATCCCATGATCAATCATAATGGAAAAGAATATGAAAAAGAAGGTACAGCAGAAATGAACACAACATTGTAAATCAATTATACTTCAATAACATTTTTAAAAATTAAAAAAAAAATTCCTAGTACAGAACTCTGCTTTGTAGTTTTGAAGAGAGAAAACCTGATCTGTGTGAGGCCCAGAGGATTTTGGTCCTGGTGGAGCACAGGGAAAGGAGAGAAGGAAACACAGTGTTGTGGGGTGGTTTCTGTCCTCCAGCCCCTGCCTCCACTTCCAGCAGATCCTTCAGGCTGGGTCACTCAACACCCACCTCAAACTTCATCTGCTACAGAAAATGGAGGTGAAAAATTTGATCTCCCAGCCTCCCCTGGAGAGGGTGGTGGCCATGTAACACCTGAGTAGCACTTGCTGTTCTGAATAAAAAGATAAAAAATAGCCAAAGCAGAACCCTCCACCCGTTTTTCCTTTTCCTTTCTTCCTTTCTGAAATGTGTGTGAAAGATGGAGAGCCAGCATCCATATTGCGACCATGAAGACAAAAGCCACAGGTTAAGGATGACGATGGAGCAGGAAGGTGGAAAGAGTCTGGGTGTTAAGGACACATTTGAGTAGCTTCCTGTCCTACCCCGCTTAACTCTAGAAGTCTTTTTATGGGAGAAAAGCCAATGTTCTTTCTTATGCTGGGTTTCTTAGAAAACAGAGCCAGAGGAAAGGATTACATGCTGCACTCAGTCTGCAAGCGTGAGGGGAAGAGGCAAGAGGCCTTGGTGCAATGAGAAGGAAGACAGTGCTGATGCCTTGTCACACTAGCCACTGCCTCACAAAGGGACACGAGACTTGGCAGGTGCATCTAAGTGCATGTGGCAGTGGTTTCTGGACAGGCCAGGCTGAGATATGTCTGGGAACAAGAGCAAGAAGGCAGAGGAATCTGTCTGCCCAGCTCCCTCCCATTTCTTATCTCTGGTTGTTCAAGGATTTCCCCCCAAGGTGGTAACTCCATTTATCCCAGGCTGCATCCTTATCCCCTTTGACAGCTATTCAGTGGTAACTGAAGTCCCTGAAAGTGGTGTGAGGAAAACCAGAACCCCGGGGGCAAGGCCGGCCACTCTGACGTCACAGAAACAGTTGGGGGTGCCTGACTCTCCCTGGGTAAGTGTGTAGTGGGTCTCAATGGCGCGTACCCGAAGGCTGAGCAGCGCCGGCGATCAGCAGGGATGGCTAAGGCAGGACAGGTTTCCAAGGGCCAGAGGGACACAGGGAGGGGCCAGTCTGAAAGATTCCACCTGCTGACACTGATCAAGTTTACATGTTATCATTTGCAGCTAAACTGTTTCTACTTGATATGCTCTTTATTCCACACTAGCCTTTTAGTAACATAATATATTAATTTTAATTTTTAAATGATTTTTTAAATAGTATCATTTTTATGGTATTGATTTTTAAATGTCCTTTTCTTAGTGAACTGTTGATGGTGGTAGATGATAAATCGTATTCACATGTCCATACGTTTCTCGTTGAAGAAATAAATAAAACTTTCTCTTCGTAAAAATGTCGAGCATTATAGAAGAAGCTGCCATCCCCCTTGACCTAACTCCCAGTCCCTGTCCCCTCCCAAAGACAATCCAGGTCATGGCTGTGGTGTATAACCTTTTGGTCCTTCCCTGTGTTTTTTGTAGAGATGGGTTTTTTTTTTCTTCTGAGTTCTGTTTTCTGTGTCATTGATCTACTTTTCTAAATCAATGGAAGAAATGAAAAGAAACTCAATGAAATGTAAACAGGAGAGAGGAAATATTTGCAGATCACATATCCAACAAACAACATGATCCTAAATATATAAAGAGCACTCGAAATTCAACAGTGAGGCAGGGACAAATAAGGAGTTTGGGATTAACAGATGTATACTACTATATATAAAATAGACAACAAGGACCTGTCTCACAACACAGGGAACTATATTCAATATCTTATAATAACCTATAGTGGAAAAAAATCTAAAGAAGAATAGATATGTAAGGAATATATATATAAAATGTTACATATACTCTCATATATATAAGGAATATATATTACATATGTAACTGAATTACTTTGCTGTTCATCTGAAACTAACACATTACAGATCAACTATACGGAGTTCCCGTTGTGGCTCAGTGGTTAACGAATCCGACTAGGAACCATGAGGTTGCGGGTTCGATCCCTGGCCTTGCTCAGTGGGTTAAGGATTCGGCGTTGCCATGAACTGTGGTGTAGGTTGCAGACGCTGCTCAGATCCTGCGTTGCTGTTGCTGTGGTGTAGGCCGGTGGCTACAGCTCCGATTGGACCCCAAGCCTGGGAACCTCCATATGCTGTGGGTGCGGCCCTAGAAAAAGGCAAAAGGACAAAAAAAAATCAACTATACTTCAAAGAAATTCAACAGTGAGAAAGTAGAAAATCCAGTTTTAAAATGGGCAAAAGAATTGGACAAAAGCTTTTCCAAAGGGGCTACATTGACTAGAAAACAAGCACAGGGAAAGGCCTTCACCGTGACAAGGAATTATGGAAATACACTTTCATACTATAATGGGATACGACCCCACACTTATTCAAATGGTTAAAATGAAGATAAAGTAAACACGTACATACAAATATAAGTCAGTAACACATAACTAAGTAGAGCCTGACAGCATCCAGCACTGCTGCCCATGCTGGTGCCCACACCCAGCTAATGGGCATGCAAAATGGACAACCAGTCCCCCCTTGAGTTCAGGACCCGGAGTTGTCACTGCTAAAAAAGGTGCAACCACTCTGGAAAACGGCTTGGAGTTCCTTACAAATCTGAACATATGCTTACCGTGTGACCCAGAAATCTGAGTGTGTTTGTCCTGGAGAAATTAAAACTTGGGCTCACCCCTGGAGTTCCTGTCACGGCTCAGCAGAAGCAGATCTGACTAGATCCATGAGGACATAGGTTCGATTCCTGGCCTCACTCAGTAGGTTAAGGATCTGGCATTGCTGTGAGCTGTGGTGTAGGTCAGCAGCTACAGTTCCAATTCGACCCCTAGCCTGGGATCCTCCATATGCTCAGGGTGCTGCCCTAAAATAAAAAGACCAAAAAAAAAGTGTGCACCCCTAAATCTACAAGTGAGTGCTCACAGCAGCTCTGTTCATAATGGCCTGAACTGGAAAACAAGCCAGGAGAGACCAACCCTTAGGGCTTCTTCAGGGCTGGCGGACTTGGATGTGGAAGAGGAAGTTAGGAGGCTGGTTTGTATATTTAACAGCCTTGTCGGGCTTAGGGGACAAAACTTGGAGTCTGGGTCCTGCCAAGGGCAGGGAGCCAAGTAAAAGACCCCAGACTTTAGGTAGAGGCCCCAAAGAGCCAAACCCTAGGAGAGCTCGTATGGTGGTAAAATTGTTAACAGCTGGATTTCCAAGATCAAATGCCCCAGTTTGTAACATTTGCTAATTTTCGTGGTGTAAATACTCCCTGCAGAGCCAGTTTCCAGTTACCGATGTGACCTCCCCAAACAGGTCAGTCACTGGGAAAAGACCCATACGCAGGTAGGGTGAGCCCGTGCGGGCTGGCCCCAGCACACTGCTTCCCAGAAGTCAGGGTGAACGTGAGTCAGCCCCTGCCTGGCTCCAGCTCTGGGTCATCGGGATGGCCCAGAAAAATCTCTCACACCCTGAGACTGGATTAAAGCGATCGCAGACTGCCAGTGAGTCACGAGGTCCTTATACATGACTCATAAATAAATGAAGCTCTTCAGAAAGAAGAAAGCACAGCACCGTTCTCCATCTCCTTCTGAAAGATAAAAGGCACTGGCTAGCACGTGAGCAGACAACCAGGCAGTGATCTGAGCAAGACCACATGAACGAGAACCGGTATAAACAACAGACAAAAGCAACAGGCCTCCAGATACCCAGAGAATGGAAGGAACAAGAAATAAACCAGTGGGACGAATTCTGGATGGTTGATGGTCCAAAGGCAAAAGGAAATTATAGTGTTTGGAGAGACATGGTCAGGTTGAAAACTCTAAAGAGAGTAGGAAGTGAATACCATAAAAGTTGGGATTATGGCCGGCTTTCAGGGTAAGAAGGGGCTGGGCCTGGGAATGGATGCGCTGGGCAGGTGCTGTTTTTTCTCCTGGATGGTGATGACGCTGGGGCTCAGTGCATAGTAATTTATTAAACTGGAAATGTATGTGTTTTTGCATTTTTCTCTTTATATTCTATTTCACAGGAAAAAAAGTTTAAAATAGTACATTATGTCCATGGAGTTTTTTGTTTGCTTGTTTGTTGTTCCTGGCTAAGCATGTGGCATGTGGAAGTTCCTGGGCCAGGGATCAAACCTGCACCACAGCAGTGACCTGAACTGCAGCAGCGACAACTCTGGATCCTCACCTTGCTGTGCACGCAGGAACTTCTCAAGCAGTCTTTATCCCAGAAATCCGGAGGTGAACTGACATTGGAAAAATACATCAGTGTAATCTCTGTAATTGATTAACGGAGGAAAGAATCTCAATTTTTATGGGCCAAATAAGAGGGCTTTGATGAACTGAAACCGTGTGTTCATGACTGAAAGCAAGACTCATAAGGAACTAAGAATAAAAGAAAATCTCTCTGCTTGATAAGAAGCATCCACCAGATACCTAAAACAATGACCCCGCTTACTGGTAAGGGACAGAGGCCTTGGTCATTAATGTAAGGAAAAAAGGGAAAATGTGTTGTTTACCCTCGGGCAGCATCTTCCTAAAGTTTGGGCTAACTCCGTGGTGAGAGAAGCAACACCGAGTACAGCAAAGACTTCAAACAGAAGAGGAAAAAATGTCATTCTCCGTAGTCTGTGGTCACCTACATAGAAAACCCAAGAGAATCAAGTGGTTCCGCCCAGATGCTCACCTCTCAGGCCTGCCGTTGAGCAGATCGCACATGCCCGGAGGCCCTGAGCAGCTCGGAAGCTGCTGGACTTGACAGGAATACGCGGGGGGATGAAGTCACGTGCAGATCGGGGCACACAGCACGCTCCCCAAAGAGGTAACAGCCAGAGAGCCCTCGTTCACGACGAGAACAACTGTAAAAAGCCTAAGAATGAACCCAGTGGGACGTGTGCTTTGCTGGTATGAGGAAACCACAAATAAGGGTTGTGGTGGTTGCTGCTGTGGGTCAGGTGGCTGCTGTGACACGGGTTCCAGCCCCGGCCCAGGAACTTCCTCATGCCGCAAGCTCGGCCAAAAAATAAAGTAAACAAATAAAACAGAGGAAACCAGGAGAGTGTGCACAAAGGACTGTGTCTGTTTAATCTGACCTTAGGAAAACAGGAAAACGAGACCAAGCCTTACAGACACCAATTCTCCCCTCAATTTATCTGAAAATTCAATGACATTCTAACGAAAATGCCACCAAGACTTCACATGGACCCTGGCAAACCGTTCCTAAAATTCCTGTAAAAGGCTCAGGACACGTGTCAGCCAGATATCAAAACACATGGTGACGCCGTGGTGCGGGATGCAGGCGGGAGCAGCCGAGGCTCGGGCTCCCAGGAGCCCCGTGGAAGAGCCAGTCCCACCCCAGGCAAGCGTGGGGGTGGACGAGGCACGCGGGCTGTGACGTGGGCAGCTGCAGGGTCCTGTGGCTCTCAGTCCACGGGTATGCTCGGGGATCCTGTAGAATTTTCTGGGCTTTACTAGAACCTGGAACTGGTGGGAGGAAAAAGGAGTTCTTCAGAGACTTTTCCCTCTTGATGCAAGAGGCAGGAGACCCCGGCTGACATGGGAGCCTAGCGCACGGGTGGGTTCGCCATTGAAAGGGACGCAGGAAAGCACAGGGGACCCATGAGGTTATTGATGAATAATCACATGGCCGACAGACCTCATCATAAGAATATTCTGAAATTTCTAATATTTCATTTCAGTTTTTAAATTTGATTACTTTTTTCGTGGTAAAACGTAACATAAAATTTACCATTTTAACCACGTCAGTGTGCAGTTCAGGCGGATCCGGTGCACTCACATTGCTGTACAACCATCACCTAAATCCATCTCAGACCTTCATCAGCCCTGTCCCCCTCCCTGCCCCCGGCCACCCCCGTCCGACTTCCCGTCTCTGTGAGTCTGACTCCCCTAGGGACCTCCGAGAAGTGGGGTTTACAGAGCCTTTGTCCCTTTGCTTAGTTCACTCAGCGTCGCGTCCTCCAGGTCCATCCATGACGTTGGCGTCGCCTGTGTCAGAATCTCCTGCCTTTTGTAAGACTGAGTGATGCTCACCGCGTGGCCGGCTCCCGCTCCCCCGTTGATGGACTCTGGTTGCTCCCCCTTTTTAGCTGTCACGAGACTGTTGCTCCGAACAAGGGGGGACAAGCGTCCCGCTGAGTCCCTGCTTTCCACTCTTGGAGGTAAATACCCAGACGTGGATTTGCTGGGTCATACGGTAACTCTCGATTTAATTTTTTGAGGACTACTTCAGTTTTTCAGCGCACTGTTGACCCCCACAGTGCGTTACCGGGCCCTGCGTGGGGCCTCACTGGAGGTCTGGTGGTTAGGACTGGGTGCTGCTGCCTCCGCGGCCAGGGTTTGAACCCTGGCCTGGGAACCGCACGCTGGGACCGACAAACAAAAACAGAAACAAAAGGCTCCGCGTACTCTTTTTCTGGTGCAAAAAGGATCGCAAAGCTCAGGATGGTTTAGGAAAAGAGAATTTTGTTTTAGCTCTAAGTAAGGTAAAGCACGGCTTTCACAGGACAAACAAGCTCGCGGACCTGACCGCTTTCCCCAGACAGGTCCTTTCCACTTCAGGAAGCTGACGGCTGCATCTCGGGTCTGAATGAAATGACAGGGGAGTGACAGCTCCCTGTCCAGGCTCTGTCCAGCCAAGGGCCACCTCCCCCGGTGGCCTCAGAGCCCGGCCCCGAGGGGGCATCTCCCTGGAGGGTCCTGGGACCAGACGCCCAGCGCGCAGTGTCCTCGCCGCCCGCGCCACCCCCGGCCCGCGGGAAGGGGAGGCCGGCTCGGGCCGCTCGCCATCCTCCGCGCCGACCCGACTCGGGCAGGACAGCCGTTTTGCATCCGTTTTTCCATCGAAGCCGCTGTCCCGATCATGAATCCAGAGTTAAGGGAAATTTTTAAAATTAAATCCGAAACCGCAGGATGTGCACAAGAGGGTGGTGATTGTGCCTGGGAGTTTTTATCAGTCGCAGCTGTTCCATCATGTTTGTTTACTTTCGGGCAGAAATGGTCGTTTGAAACACATGACCAAAATAAACACACTGGCAGCTGTAGTTAGCACGGATGAGGGAGCCAGCCAGCAGAGCCAGCCCAGGGGGCCGCGGCTCACGGTCGCCCGTGTCAACGGCAAAATAAATAATCCCATACTGGCCTCCCAAAAACACCCAAGAACAGAAATCTTCTATGAAAAATCCTGCTGGAATCTAGGAATTATGAAATTTTGTGGAATGTTGCAGTTCCAGCAAAAGCCAGAAGTTTTTTTAAATTAAGTATGATGCTACCAAAAAAAAAGAGAGAAAGAAAGAAAGAAAAAAACACAAAGAGGAGTTCTCATGTGGGTTAAAGATCCGCATGTCACTGCAACAGCTGATAGTGTAATATGTTTGCACTGTCGATAATTAATACGCACAAATATTTATTGGGCCCTTTGTGCCAGCTGTCTACTCACTGCTGGGCACCCAGCAGTAAAAAGGAAAAGTTGAAATTCTTCTCTCATGAGAAAAGCAAAATTAACAAGAACACCAATACATAATATAATTCAGGTACTGATGAATGCAATCAAAAGTTTCAATAACAATGAATTTAATTAGACCTGGTTGACCACACGTGTATAAACACTTGTTACTTGGATTAAGTTGAAAACTCTATGTTTTACAGACTCCCAGTCCTCTCCAACTGAAAGTCAATAGAGGAAAATAAAAGCAGAGGAAGTCCTAAGGGACTCGGTCACATGTCAACGGGGGCATTCTCTACGAATCCACAATATTTCACTTCCTTTATTAAACTTCTTTTCAGAATGTTGGGAAGGCATCGAATAGGAAGATTTTTCATTTCAAAGACAAATGTTGGAAAACATCAAATTTGTCATGTCGGCGTTTTTGTCCGAATCTGAGATAATTTCATTATGATATCTGACAGCATTTCCCCTTTTATTGTAATTGAAACCACTCCACGAATGAGGAAGGACTTATAAAAACATGTTGTATTCGAATATCTGTTTCCGGCATAGAAGGGGCCTCGGTGGTACAATTGTTCTCGGAGTAATGGCCCGGAGAAACAGCAACTGCATTTGCTTTTCATTCCACAAAACACAAAATGCATCAAAGCAGAGAAAACAGAACCGGCCGGACGATCCAGGGAAGAGATTGCAGGGGCGTCCCATGGATCGCCTGCCCCTGATTCTGGTTCTGACTCTGCTGGAAAACGATGGTCTGGAGGCAGTGCTTACACTGCAAGACTGAGAAACACACTGGTGCAGGCTGGAAAGTGCTTTGTTCTTAAAGCAGCTGAGGACAAACCGGAACCCCGGGCTGCCGCGTTTCCTCCCAAGCAGGGCGGTCTTCCAGGGGCGCAGAGGATTGTGAATAACTGACCCCCCTAAATGTTAATCCTGGTTTCCAGAAAAGCATGTCCTTCCCTGCCCAGGGCCTCGTCACTCTGACACTGCCGTCCGTGGTTCTCGGACCAGATCTGAATTTGTCTACACCCAAGATACGGAAGCGCCCACTGACGGATGTTTGTGCTAACTGTGTCTACAATAGCTTAAACCCATTGTGTTAGAGCTCCCTGGTGGCTCAGCAAGTTAAGGATGTGGTGTTGTCACTGCTGTGGCTCTAGTTACAGTTGTGGCCGTAGGTTCCATTCCTGGCCCGGGGAAGTTCCACATGCCATGGGTGAGGCCAGAAAATAAAAAATTAAATAAAATAAACCCATTGTGTTTATTTTTCTCACACCCAAAGTCTGGAGGTGGCAGCCTGAGGCTGCCATAGCTCCTTCATGGAACCACCCAGGAAGACAGGCTCTTCCTAATTTTCTGCTCCAGCATCCTTTGTAAAGCAGCCTTCATCTTCACATCTGTTGCCTCCTGGTTACAACAGGCTGCTGTGCCTCCAGCATCACAGTCCTGTTCCAATTTTAAAAAGGGAGAGGAGGAGCAAGGGGTAAAGGGGGGTGCGACATCCTAATCTATCCCTTTTATCCAGAAAGAAAAGCTCTTCCTGGTCAGGGACCCAGCTGACGTCCATCCTTGCAGTTGCTGGGACTCCGGCTGCCCCCCGCCCCTGCACTGGCCGGGAGAGGTGAGATGCCCAGCGTGGGTCGGAGCGACCAGATGTAAACCTCAGACTGCGGGGAGCGGGTTATTCCTGAGACCTAGGAATGGCCACCGTACCTGGATCAGTGGCACTCGGCGAACAGAGGCCGGGGACCGGTCGTGGCGGGGAGGCGGCGTCTGCCTTGATTTCTCAGCCACCGCACAGACGCTTCTGTCCGGCTGCGCTGGTTCTGCGTCATTGCCCCCAAGTGGCAGCGGGGACGACTCCTGAGCACGATGGTTCAGTTGTGTGAAGCCCAATTAGCTGCGTAGTAACCAGAATTCTTAGGAGGGACTGCTTTTGTTGGCAGAGAGCTTAGGTGGAAAGCGAGCGCCGGGACTGGGGGTGGGACCGTGGCGGGGCGGGGAGGGTCCTCAGCAGACGGAGGAGGAGAAACCCTGGGAAGGACGGAGTTCTCGGCTGTTCTAAGCCCGTGACTTGGTCCTCCCAGCGGCGCTGCGGGGCGCTCGTCAGTGCCGATGCCCAGACATTCATCAGCTTCCAGGCCCCACGGCTGCAGCCGCTGCTCTTCCCTGGGCAGGGGTACGGGGGGTACAGCCCCACGCCGGCCTCTCCCTGCATCTCCTGCGGGGATCCTGTTCTCAGATGCCCACACGGAACTTGCTGAAGGCAGGGCGTGAGCCCCCAGCTGCAGGAGGGGAGAGGGGCAGTCACGAATGAGGACCCACGGCAGCTGTCCCCGTGGTTCGTGGTTTAAATTCATGGAATTCGAGTTTTCATCGGGTTGGACCTGCTCCGTGCACGACAAGGGCCTAGCAGACCTCTGGGCTCTGCCCAGTGAGGACTCTGCCAAGGAGAGAGAGGGCATGGCCACGGCTGTGGACAAGGGCAGCTCGCTAAAGACTGACCAGGCTGGAGGGAGGGCCCAGGACGGCAGTTGCCCCCGGCGGCCATGCTCCCCCGACGTGCGTGGTGTGACAGTTCTAAGGGTGTGGTCTTCGTACCTGGTTCTCCCTCCAAAAGATATTATTGGTGCCGGGCTGGGTTCCTTGGGCTCAGATCCAAAACCGAGAGGGGCACCTAGGAGCCAACTGGGGACCCGACTCCCTGTGCCGAAGGAACCCAGGCTTCAGCGGGGGTGAAAGGAGCAAGCAGGTGCAAGGCACCAGTTAACCCAGACCCAGCACCTGTCTTTCCCGTCAAGGACATGCAGGCGTGTTGTGGATGAACACGGCCTGCGGCCACATCTGCGCACGTGGGCACCACCCCTCTTCACCTTTGAAGATATTTTTCTCTCCTCCGTCTTTCCGTTCCGCTTTCTACAGTCTCCAAATACGGGGAGCGTTTTTCAATTGACCGCACTTCTTTCCTAGTCTGCTCCGCTTCCCGCAATTGCCCTGTTCTTGTTGCCTGGCCATCAGCGTGGAGAGCAGATGCAATCACTGCGGAGAGCGTACGTGTCACATTTTCCCGCCGAGTTCAGCTATTTGCATGTGCCATCCAAGCGTATATAAGCCCGTTTTGCCAAAATGGATATTCTAACAAAGACAGCTCAGCCAATCACATTTCTAAATTCCCAGTTTTATTTTCAATTTACTAGGAAACCCCTACGGGAAAAAAACAACCTTCAATATTTAAGAGGATCTCTGGCAAATCAGAAAATCTATTGTCGTTGGGTTTTTTTGTTTTGTTTTGTTTTTTTAATTTTATGCCTGAACCCACAGCATATGGAAATTCCCAGGCTGGGACTGGATCTGAGCCACAGCTGCAGCGTAGGACACAGCTTCGACAATGCCAGATCCTTTTCTATCTTTTTTTTTTTGTCTTTTTAGGGCCGCATCCACAGCATATGGAGGTTCACAGGCTAGGGGTCGAATTGGAGCTATAGCTGTCAGCCTATGTATGCCACAGCCACAGCAAAGGCAGATCCAAGCCGCATTTGCAATCTACACTACAGCTCATGGCAACGCCAGATCCTTAACCCACTGATCGAGGCCAGGGATTGAACCTGCATCCTCATGGATACTAGTGGAGTTTGTTAATCACTGAGCCACAGTGGGAACTCCCCAGAGCCTTTTAACCTACCAAACTGGGCTAGGGATTGAACCCGAGCTTCCACAGTGACCCAAGCTGCTGCAGTCAGATTCTTAACCCAATGCACCACAGTGGGAACTCTCCCAAAAGTCTACTGTTAAAAACCGAAAGAAACCATCTCTAACTTTAAGAGGCTAGATTTTCATATGTTCAGATGCAGCATGATGGCCCCAGGGGCGTGGCATTCACCCACACGTCGCCACGGATGTTCGCGGGGGGTGCGGGGAAGTCGAGGGTCCACCTTGCCCTGGCTCGTCAGCTGTGTGACTTTGGGAAGCTGCTCGGAGGCTCTGAGTATTCGGTTTTCCTCTCTCGAAAAGAGGAAGAAGAACAGAGAGATTCTGGGTCGCAAGAACCCGTCTGCGAGCTGCACCAAGGGTCCCGGCTCGGAGCAGATGTGCTGATCCCGCCATCCGCGTCTTCTGCTCCTCCCGTGTCCCTCAGACTGCCCAGAACAGAAGTCAAGAATCCAGAGTTCCCTGGTGGCCTCGCAGTTAAAGGATCTGTGGCTCAGGTCACGGCTGTGATACACAGGCTTGATCCCTGGCCTGGGAACTCCGCATGCTGTGGGTGTGGCCAAAAATTTAAACAGTTTTAAAAAGTAAAGAAGAATGTTTTTGGAGTTCCCATTGTGACTTGGCAATAACAAGCCCAGCTAGTATCCACGAAGACTCATGTTCAATCCCTGGCCCCGTTCATGGGTTAAAGATCCAGTGTTGCTGTGAGCTGTGGTGTAGGTTGCAGACACAGCTTGGATTTGGTGTTGCTGCAGCTGTGGTGTAGGCCGGCAGCTGCAGCTCCAATTCGCCCCTTAGCCTGGGAATCTCCATATGCTGTGAGTGCGGCCCTAAAAAAAATTTTTTTTAATTTAAAAAAAAGATTAAAAAAAACAAAAAAACAGTGAATAAGAAGCCTTCCTTCGGTGTGACACTGCTACCCTGGAAATTCCCAGCCACCGTCTCCAGCATCCTGCTCACTGGTGGGGTCACATGCAATTGAGCTTGACGTTCAAGAACCGAGAGACCAAGAAAGAGGCCACATGGAAAGTCCGAGCCTGAGAACTTGATCTAAATAGGATGAGGACTTTGTGAAATGGCCACCAGGAGCTGGGAATTAGAAGTGAGGAGGGAAAGCCCCCCACCCCCCAGCAGAATCTTCCAGATCACCTGGGGCTGGAAGTCGGTACCGTTTCAAAAGGATGCACGAGGGTCCAGATCCCGTCCTCAGAACCAGCCCTGCACCCCCCCACTTCTGCCCAGACTGCTCAGCCTCCTCCCTGGCCAAGCATTTCAGCCACACCCAGCCTCCAAAGACCAGCTCCAACCCTAATTCTTTTGTGAACCTTCCTGGCACCCCACAGCCGCCCCGGGGCTTTTCCGCTTTGCCTGTCACCTAGCACGGTGGTTTTGCAATCTTGGCTTCCCATTAGACTCCTTGATAAACTTCCCAAATTATTCATTCCTGGGCCCCACCCCCTAACGTATAGCATGTGTGTGAACTATTGGGACAGAGCTGGGGAGGGAACGGTGAAAAAGAGACACTGCAACCCACAGACACCAACAGCCTGACCAAAGAAATAATGCGTGTGTGCAAATGACCCTTACACAAGATGGGAACTGGGTGTTGAAAGAAAAATATGCATGTTGCACAAAAAGTTCAGACTAAAGTTTTTTTTTCTGCCCAAGGGATCAAGAAGGCTTTATGGGAGTTCCCATCGTGGCACAGCAGAATTGAATCTGACTAGGACCCATGAGGATGCAGGTTCAATCCCTGGCTTTGCTCAGTGGGTTAAGGATCTGGTGTTGCCGTGAGTTGTGGTGTAGGTCACAGACAAGGCTTGGATCCCGCGTTGCTGTGGCTGTGGTGTAGGCCGGCAGCTGTAGCTCTGATTGGACCCCTAGCGTGGGAACCTCCATATGCCACGGTTGCGGCCCTAAAAAAGACAAAAAAAAAAAAAAGGGAAGAAGAGAAGACACTTAAGCTTTTGCCTCGAAGCAGGAGAAGTGCAGGGAAGCGTGTCTGTGTACCTTGTCCTCCACACCATCGTGTCAGCCGCCTGGGGGATGGGCACACAAGGCTCTATATTTTTGTTAGTATCTTGCGCGTTTTGAGTTGGCATTGAAATAAGTTCTTGCTGATTGAAGAAAGATCTTAAAAACCTTGAAGGTAAACTATCCGTCTAATCACCTCAGAAGACTAAAAATAAATCCAGCATCTTCTAACGGCGTTTGCTTAAGAAGTGACTGGGTGGAAACCGAAGGTCCACATAGAAAGGAAAAGCAAATCCCAGCACATGTCTTCTCGTCCCTTTGCTGGAAATCTTCTCGTGCCCAAGAGTACAGGCGTGGGCTGGCGCGACATCAGCCTTGGGCTATGTCTACGGGAGGCCGGCGGACCCACGCCACCCGCGGCACTGACCTGGCTGCCCGGTGGCCCGAGCGCTCTGCGGGCCGGCCCCGAGATCCTGCTGCACGCGGGCCCTGGCGCCTCACCCGTGTTCCCAGCGACGCGGGCTGAGTTAGAGTGCTGACACTAATTGCTGCCGTGTCTTTACGTTTCTTCCTGCCTGTTCCACAGACCTAACCCCTGGAAAGTGCCCTGACAGTTGGCTTGCATTTACAAGCTGTAATTGGCTATCAAGTCCCTTGTGAATCTGTTTTGAGAATAAAAGAATTTAAGAAACCCAAGGTTCGTTCTGGGAGCTGGGAACCTTTGTCTTGCCTCCTGCCTCGTGTTTTGGAGAGCGTTCCGGTCCACAGCACCCGCCGTGGGATGAATTGTTACCAAGGGGGCAGGCGCTGGAGGGGCCTCCAAGGGCAACAGACAAAACACACAGACTTTCCGGGTAAGAATGAGGATTTATAGGCAAAAAGCAGCTATTCTGAGACTGCTCAATAAAGATATACAACCTGAACAAAAGGTAAGTATTTCACTCAGTCTATGAAAGCCAGTGAAATTTATTTTTTGCAAGCTTTTACAGTCCGTGGCCTTCACATTCAGTCTTGAATAATAGCACTGAACTGAGCTGTAAAAGCTTCCGAAGTTTGAAGGCTTTTGACAAGTTAATTTAGCAGGATGGTAAAAAGTTTTTCCCCAAGACAGAAGAAAGCCATCATATCATGAATGCAGCAGTCTTCCAGAGGGAAGAAAACACCATTAGGATTAGAAATGACGTGCTTTATGGAGATAGTCTGTGGTTTCGTGTAATCTGCCATCAATATTTCAGGAGCAAGATGCTCCACTCATCAGTCAGCGGGAAGTCAATATCTCCACTTAAAACCAACACCCAGGGGCCAGCTCCCACACAGCTGCTATTGGAAAAATAACGTTCTTTGAGCAGCTTTCCTCTCTGTGGTTCTTTAGATTCTAATTGTGAGGGGGTTTATACGCGTGTGTATACGTATGCACAGATAGACAGACAGACAGACAGGGTTGTGTATTACAGACAGGTCTTTAGGGAAAAAAAAAAACAAGGAAAAGACAGAAGCACTGTTTTCTTTATCTTCCTCCTAGACACACACACAACGTCTCCCACCCACACCTCCCCTGGCTGCGGCTGCGGAGGTCGCTTTCCCAGCCCATTCAAAGCGAAATAGAAGGAGCTTAGGCACTTTCCCAGATACGAGGAAAGCCGACCGACTGTGTTTTTTTGTTTGGTGGTGGTTTTTTGTTTCTCAAAGCTTCACGCAGGGACCCAAGGTGCCGGGTCTCAGGACTTGTCTGCTGTTCCTGGCGAAGGTGGGCGAGGAAACGACGCCGCTGTCGCCCTTGGGCCTCTCAGAGGGGGAAACGGTCACCTGTCCATAGGGGGACTGGTGTAGATCCGGCTTTTTCACAATGGAGGGAAAAAGCCAAGAAAAATTAATTATATTTAACAAAGAAATGCTTTGGATGCCATTTGGTCTTGTGACCTGAATATAAATTTCCAAATGTTTCTCACTTGAATATTTTAGTGGGGCAAAAATAAAATTAAAATTAAAAAGGAGATGCCCTATGACGGCGTTTACGTAGTGATGGCGTGGCCTCCTTGTGGCCTCCTGGGGAGTAGGGCCGGTTCGGCGACGGTTTGGGGAGGTGAGTCCTCGGGTTTGGGGCTAGAGGAGCACTTGGGCGAAGTCCGAAGACGCCACGTTCGCCACCAAGAACAGGTGCAATCACGTGAGACCAGAAGGGGAGACCCTTTCTAGATTATGCTTACTTCGGTTTATGGAGCAGAGTGCGCTTTCTCTTTAGTAAAGGAAAGGTTGTATAATTAGCCCTGTTCCACGGGAGCTTTTGAGGAAGAAAATACCCAAAAGGTGGGGATGGAAGAGAGAAATAATAAAATGTATGGGGCTGATTTGAAAAAATAAATAGAAAAAAGTACATGCTTTGCGTCAGCTAGACTTGGTGTCCTCTCCGTCTGGTAAGAGATGTTCCTTGAAAGGTTCACTTGGCAGGTGCTCTGAGCGCCTACTACGTGCTGACCGCATGCTAAGTGCTAGGGCGACGGCTGTGGTTCTAAGACTTGTCTCTCCACCCCCAGCCCGTGGATTTTATAGTCTAGACACGTGTCTGTAGGCAGGGTCCTATGTCCCCGAGTCTCTCTGTCCCTGCCGGTACCGGAGGTAATAAGAATACCTGTCCGGGAAGACTGTTGTGAGGATTAAATGCGGGAAGACCTGTCTGTGTGCCTCCACGTAGTCGCGGCTCAGGTGTTTAAACTACGATCAGGCGGCTCAGGCAGCCCCACTTGAAAGCGATGGCAATGTTTTGGGTGTCAAATGTTTTTCAAAGATTTTCAGAATAATAACAAACATTTTTCCTTACAAGTAAAATTATGATAAAACACCACGTCTCCTAGTAAGTTCCTTTCTTCTAAACAAAAAAGAATTCAATACAGCGTAGTCATCTGAAAAGTAAACTCTTTGCCCACATTTAGATATTCGTTTGAGTTATCATTATGATATTCTGGAATTTCTTTTGTGTCTAAAAATAATAACTACCTGTCAGGGAGTTCCAGTCGTGGCTCAGCAGTTAGTGAACCTGACTAGCCTCCATGAGGACGCAGGTTTGATCCCTGGCCTCCATCAGTGGGTCAAGGATCAGGCGTTGCCTGTGAGCTGTGGTGAAGGTCGCAGATGCGGATCGGATCCCACGTTGCTGTGGCTGAGGTGTAGGCCAGCAACTGTAGCTCCAATTCGACTCCTGGCCTGGGAACTTCCACATGCCTTGGGTGTAGCCCTAAAAAGACAAGACCAAAAAAAAAAAAAAAAATAGAAACTACCTGTCGAACCATGTAATTTGATTTTCATAGAGAAATGATTGATCTCAGCAGTGTCCACAAAATTTAACATTTAAGACGGATAGCCAGTGAAATGCTATGGGTTTCAGCTGTGCAACTGGATATATGTCTCCAGAGGTGATGAATAACTAATGTACAATTCTTACCTTTTCTGGCTCACAGAAATGACCTGGTCCACTCAGGACACATCTGTTGAGAACCAGGAGTCGTGTGAGGTGGAGAAAGCATAGCCATGAACTCGAGGGACAGTTCCAGAGAGCTTCTGATCTGACGGGGAAGGCAGGCGTTGAGGAAATAAGCACTGGGTGTTTAAATACTCAGCGTGTCCTGAAAGAGAAAAGCTCTGCTCTCTATATGTCCTCCATAATTTTATTACGTGTGTATTTTACTTTTGGTGTCACTATTCAATATTCCCAGCTTACAGAAAAGCAGCAAGAATACCGAACACGTGCTCCCCAGCGCTGCTGCGTACACTTGTTCATTCTGTTTCGCAGCTCCGTGGGGCCCCCCATAAGAATGTACTGCTGTTTGTTTATCCCTTCATTCGTTGAAAGACCCGTGGGTTGTCTCCAGTTTGGGGCTATGATGAACAGAGCTGCTGGAAGCACTTGTGTGTAGATTTTTCTGTGAGCATCATTTTCTTTTCTCTAGGGTGGATACCTGGGAGCAGGACGGCTGAGTCACACGGCAGGTGTATGTTAACCTTTGGGGGAGTACCTGTACCGTTTTTGGTACAACAATCTTCCCGGATAGGTATTCTTATTATCTCCGGTACCTGCTGTACCTGAGAGATGCGGTTCCTCTGCGTCCTTACGGTGCTTGCTGTCTTCACTAATTTTCACTGCAGCCCTTCAGAGAGGTGTCCACCTGTACCTCCTTAGGTGCCAACCTAAGTGCTAATGATGTCGTGCCTCGACACCCACTTTGCTGGTGTTTTCCTTTACAGTTTAGGCTTTTGTGTCTTAGATAAGAAACCCTTACAAGAAACCCTTCCACGGATCATCATGAAACCATCTGCCCCACGTTTGCTGCTTAAGCTTGAAAGTTTGGCTTTTTACATATAGATTTTTTTTATGCCAAGATAGGAATTGTATTTTATTTTTTTCCATATGATTAGCTAATTTTCCAAGCATCAATTATTTAGTAGTCCCTCTCCACTGCTCTGTAATGCAGTCGCTTCATGGATCAAGTTTCCACACACACACGTGTCCCATTCTGGGCTCTGTTCTGTTACGGTGCTCTGTCCCCAAGCCAGTGCCACGTGGTTGAATTCCTAAACCTTAGAGGAGACTGTGACATCTGGTACAGACACCTTCCTCCACTGCCATGGATTTATCAAGACTGCCCTGCCTATTCTGGGCTCTTTGCTGGTCAATGATTTTCAGAAGCAACCCATCAAAAATGACGTTCAATTTACAAAACAAATTGGCAAGAATAGCCATTTTTGTAATTTTGAGTCTTCCTATCCATGGACATGGTATTCACTTAATTGAATCCAAGATGTCATTGAGTGAAAGACACACCATTATTTTATGTGCTACAGAGGAAAAGTACTGCCAGCTGATCTGCGACACAAAGTAAGGGACCATCAATTTGAAGACATACCTGATTTCCGAGATGTTAACAAAATGTCTGTTTTAGGAGTTCCCTCTGGTGGGGAATCTGACTGGTAACCATGAGGATTCTGGTTCTATCCCTGGCCTCGCTCAGTGGGTTAAGGATCTGGCATTGCCATGAGCTACGGTGTAGGTCACAGATGTGGCTCAGTGGCTGTAGCTCCAACCCCTAGCCCCTAGCCTGGGAACTTCCTTACGCCACAAGCACAGCCCTAAAAAGCAGAAAAAAAAAAAGTATGTTTCAGAATTAATGAAATCTGATGTAGGACTCTAGGTCCTTTTAAAATGTTTTGCAGAAGAGTTTCATAATTGTCTTCATGAATATCTTCCCTTTGGTGAGTTCTTTTTTTTTTTTCTCTTAATGGATTTTATTTCAATTATGGTGTGCATAAATCATCACAAGTCAATTTTACAGATTTTATATCCCAAACCCCCAGTGCATCCCCCCACCCCCCCAGATTGTCTTATTTGAAAAACCAAGGTTTTCCAAAGTCTGTGAGTCATTGTCTGTTCTGTAAGAAGGTTCATTGTGTCTTTTAGTTTCCACATGTAAGC
>PVHT020000050.1:923987-1012831 GCA_004024745.2 Catagonus wagneri
TTTAGGAGTGCAGAATCCTTTGGCTCCATGAATGTTAGTATATACTCGCTAATTTTGTTATTCAAATCTTATGTATCAGTTATTAAAAGACGTTTGTTCCCCACTCTTATGGGTTTATAAATTTCTTCTAGGAACTTCAGATCATTGCCTTATATTATTTGGAGGCTATTGTTACTAGACGGAAAAATGTTTAAGTTGACACATCTCCCTAAGGAATACCCCTCTTGACACTATGTAGTGGCCTCCTTTGTCACTAATGCTTTCCCTCCTTAGAGTCAGTTTTGACTGATCCTGTACTAACAGGGGCTTCTTTTGATTGGCATTGGCCTAGAACATCATTTTTTGCCTCCACAGACCAGCAGTTTTTCATTGTCTCATGTTTAGGGCCACTGCTTGAAAACATTATGGAGATGGATTGGATTATTAAGCCTTATCTGACAATCTGTGTTTAACTGGAAAATGTAATCTGTTAAATCTGTTAACGTTCATTGTGATAACTGCTCTGTCTGGACTTGTTCCCAGGGTTACTCTGGGTTTTTGCTTTAAACTGCTCTTTCTGTGATTGTTTGATTCTGTTAATATCTACTGGATTGATATTTTTCCCTCTTTTTTTCCCTTTTCTTCCCCTCCCCTCCAACACTGCCACGGAAGTTGTACATCCTATTTCAAGTCTTTATGTGTTTTCCTTAAAATCTGTTAAAAGATACTTTTCACTTAGCAAAATCTCAGGTTAAGCCCTTCAGACAATACAAGGATCTTAAGATGCTGCAGCTCATGCCTGCTGTGATGTGCTCATGCGTTTACACTTTCCTGATCAGTATTTTCTTTTCAGCCCATGTTTGGCCTTGGCCAGGGCAGGCGGCAGGCAGGCATAGGCAAGGGCTTCCTTGTGGCCTTTCCTACCGTGATAACTCATTCCACAGGTGAGGGAACCAAGCGGAGGGCTCTGTCACCCGTGAGGTGTGTCCATCCCAAGCTTCGACTGATGTTCACAGGTTCAAAGAACTCTGTGCGCCAGGGCAGCAAGCGCGTTTCTTCTCAGGCACATATGGACCATTTCTGAACACTGGCCATGGCCACATACTATGTCCTCCGAGTGGATCCCGTCATACTTGGGGACTGGGAGAGACCACAGAGTGGGCCTGCAAACCCAGGCCTGCTGTCAGAGCGAGCTGGGGGGAGAGGAAGGCTCCCCGTGTGGCGCCAAGATCCCGGGCCTCCAAGTCCCTCCCAGGACACCCATCTCGCTCTCAGAGCCAAGGCGGTTCTGGCCCCACCCCTCATCAGCTACCGGCCACCATCTCCACGTTTCCAGGGGACACTCTGTGTCCTGTCGGCTCTGGCTCTCGGCATCCTTGCCAGGATGCTAACCCCGGCGAGGCAGGCAAGGCCCCCAGGTCAAACGCCCGCCTCTGCGCGAGAAAGCGTCCGTTCCACCCTCCCAGCTCGGCACCCTTAGGGGCTCTGCCTCCGCCCACACAACAGCGGTCAACCTGTGAGCCCTCGGGAGGCCTCAGTGGAGCTGACCTTTGCTCTAGAAGCAAGGAGGGCAGGTGAGGCGGGTCGGGTCGGGCAAGACGGGCCGGGGGGCGGGGAGACATCCAGGCCCCTCCCCCAGCACGAGAAGGAAGAAGCGGAGGTTCTCAGCAACCTTCAGCGTTCAGGACCCCATCCCACCAGGCCCTTGGCTTTAGCAGCAGAGACGCGCAGGGGCATGGAGTCGCCATGCGTGGTAAGGCGCCCCTCTGCCTTCAAAGGTCACCGATTTCTGGCCCAGTTTCCCCTGCAGCTGCAGAAGCCGAGGCCCTTTCCAGTGCCTTCTGTCTTTTTCCCCAGGCGCCCACTGGCTGGCTCGCATTTTGTTAAATTCCAGGGCTTCTGCTGCAGCCAAGAACTTTGAAATCAACTCCGGCATCCTTAGAACTGCCCTTTGCTCCCTGCCTTCCAGGCGCTGGAGTCCCACCCGCTCAGAGCGCTCTCCTCTTTCATGTGTGTCCAGGGCCCTCGGATGGGAATCTCGGTAACCGCGCAGACGCAGCGGGGCTCCAGCTGCCCGTGTCCCCTCAGCAATGGGACCCCCTCCTGGAGATCAGCTTCCCAGGACCGGTTCTGGCCACGTGTCTCAGCATGCGTCCCCGCCTGCCCCTAAGACACGGGTTTGAGTGCAAGTAGTTTATCTGGGGAGGTGACCCCAGACACGGGACAGACGAGCGGGGACACCAGAGAGGGGAGGAAGGTGGCCAACACAGGGTGCTGAGTCTTAGCTCACTGCCTTAACAACTGGGTCCGTCATGACGGGAGCCTCGGAAAATGCCCGGAGCCCCTCAGAGGGTCCCCACTGCAGGGGGCGGAGCCCGGCGCTACCCTCTCCTCTTGGTCATGCGAAGCTGTCTGCCGGGCACCGTCCCCTGGCGTGGCCCAGGCTGCCCTCGGCAGGAGGCCGCAGGTGCAGCAGTGTGCGCCCCGGTGCTGGTGCTCCAGGCTGTGGGTGTGCGGGGGTTTGGGGGACACCCACGAGGTCTGCTCCCCGGCCCAGTGTCCTTGCTCAGTCCCGTCCGTGAGCCTGCAGTGCTGGATGCTCCGTGTGTGTCTGGAAAGTGTCATGATTTCACCTCCATCACTGAAAGAAATCTGGGCTAACCTGTATCTTCTCTTAGCGCGCTGTAAACCTGCCTTGGGCTTCCATCACGGGCATTCACAGGTCCGGAAGGCTGCCGCCCATCCTTGGAGGCCATCTGTCCATCCTGTCGGTCACTTCGTGGGCAGCATCTTTCTTGCGGGCACTGAGCAAGAGCTCCGCTGAACGAGTGAGCGAGACCTCCTGAATCTGAGGACACCCCCCCACGCCGCCGTCTCCGCAGCTCCAGGAGCCTCTCGGCCATTATCCCCCTCCCGCCTCCCTCCTGCTGTGCCCCGCGGAGGGTCAGCTACCCGGAGCCAGAGCCCGCACCAAGGGCGCAGCTTACTGAGGACGCTCTGAGCGCATCCGGGCAGACACTTGGTAGACAGGCGGCCCAGCCGGATCCCAGGGGCAACGGGGGCGGAGGCACTGGGCCTTTTCTAGCACTATCAGTCAAAGGTCGGCCTTGGGGGCTCCCCCCAGGAGCGGGGTGAGGGGTCACCGCCCAAGCATTTGCAGGCGAGGTGACTCCCTTTGACCGAGGACAGCTGTCTGGAGGAGGAGGATGCGGCCGCGAGCCATTACCAGCAGCCCAGCGGGCAGCTGGGGCTGGACGCGGCCCCAGGCAGAGGAGAAGCGCTCAGGGCACCCACGCAGTCCCCCGCTGTCCCCCTAAACCTCTGCCCCCATCTCCTTCTCTCTCCAGGCTGCACTGGCAGAATGTCCTCAGAGCTATCTTCCAGTTTGCTAAGAAGGTTTTCTGTTATTCTAATATGCTTTCTCTTCCCCACTGAATTTTTCATTTTAATGGTTTCACTCTGCATGTCTGAAAGTTTTCCTGGATTCTTCAAAAATTCATCTTTTTCCCCCAATGTCTTACTATTTTTATTTTCTTTCCTGGCGTGGGGAGTTTCTCTGGCCGGGGACAGAGCCTGAGCCACAGCAGCGACCTGAGCCACGGCAGTGACCACGCCAGGTCCTTAACTTGCTGAGCCACCAGGGAGCTCCCCCAGGGTCTTATTCTTTTGTTGCTAACTCACACTCTTCCTTAACTTCCTCACTTGTTCCTCGCACCTGGGTGTCAAGTTCCCTTGGCTGCCTCTCTCTGCGGTGGCAGTGGTCTTGCTCCTTAGCTGACTGCTGACCCTCGCTCAGTGAACTGCAGTCCTTCAGCTGTTAGGATTTTAGGTCGTGAGCTCATTTCGCATGAGGCTCTCGCTGTGGCTGTGGCGTTCCCCTCCTGAGAGCTGTCCGTTTCCCAGGCGCCCCTGACAGCCCCCACCCCTGGACCTCTTTGTCTGTGACCCTCTTGGCCTGAGGGTGTGCGGAGCCTGCAGGTGGTGTGAACTCAGACCCCAGAGTTCCCAGGGCAGCCCTTTGCCCACTGAGAGCCAAGGCGGAGAGGCGCTCCTCCTGGCCTCTGTCCCCAGCGCAGACTTCTCTCCAGCCACCCTCTCAGGGGGCACGGAGCTCGAAAGCCCCATCCTCACGCCCAGCTCTCCTGCTGGCGCTGAAACTCAAGTCCTGGGTTGAGACCCGGCAAAGTGTTCCTAACTGAGCATCAGTCAGGAGATGGCTGATCTTGTTTCCTTCGTCACTTTGGGCCTCTCGGGAGCTCCCTTACTTCCTTGGGTACTTGGCCTTGTGTTTTTAAAAATCTTACCGTCTGGGCACATCCCCGGGCCTCTTGGAAGGAAAGTGTTTCCAGCCTGAGTCCAGCGCGCCGCCCTCTCCGCCGCCGCTGACGTCTTCCCGCATCTCCGGTTCTTCCTGCCCTTGACCCAAGCCCACCTGCCGAGCACCGCATGCAGGCCTCAGGTGCCCCGTCCGCCCTTCCTCTGCCCCCCTTCCTGCCCCTTCCGGCCCCGGACCCCAGAGTGAGTCGTGTCCCCGCTGCGGCCAGGGCCTCCGCGTCCTCGGCCCCGCCCTTCGGCCCAGCCCCCGACCCGCATCCGTCCAGCCGCGCGTGGTCTCTGCGTGGAGCTTCCGAGCGCCACCTGGGGTGGCGCAGACACGTGGCCTTGGCCTCCGGCCTCGGTGTCACTCGGCCACGCCCTTCAGGCCCCTCCCAACACGCCCGCGCCAGGCTGTTTCCCGCCTGCCAGGCTGGTGGTTGTCCTTCCTGCCGGCCCGCCCAGCTCCTTGACTCGGGGGGACAGCGTCTGCTACACAGTAAGGTGCCGGGTCCTGCTTCCTGCCCCACACCTAGAACCTCTCATCTGTCCCCCGCGGTCTTCTCCCGGTCGGGGGTTCCCTCCCTCAGTCCAGGTGGAGGGCCCGCGGTGAGGACTTGCTCCTCTGGTTTCTCGCCTTGGGGGGGTCCCCAGCTCCCCGTTACAGAGCCTGTTCTTGGTCCCCGGGGCCTAGGACTCCCTGTGCAAATGGCAGAACCCGTTTCCTGACCCCACGTGGGGCCTCTTCCCCAAGAGAGCACTCCCCTCCCGGGGCCCTGGGGTCACAGTCCCAAGCAGCTGCTGACACGTAAGCCCCCGTCTCAGGCTCTGCGTTGGGGGACCTAGGCTAAGACACTCGGCAATAAATTCCTCGAAACATCAGGCTCCGACTTTTCTCATCTCCCATTCGCTCACCTCTCTGCCCCCTGGAAAGGCAACGGGCGCCGACGAGAGCTCTTCCCAGGGGTCCCCGCCTGCTGGCCCCCCTGCCCCCGCACCTCGGGGCATCTCTCCGCCGCCCACTCCCTCCTGGGCCTCAACCTCGCCCGCGACCCCCGGCCGCGACGGCACCTGCTGACCTCCAAGCTGTATCTCAACGTACATAACAACTGAAAACAAACCAACAGGACAGGGTGGTCGTCTTTGGCACGTTTTGATTGGCGCGGCCTGTCAAGGTCTAGCCCACGTCATCAGGGACCCCAGCAGACAGCGGCTGTCCCGGCCCCGGGCCTTCAGGACGCTGCTCACGACTGACGGGTGGCCTGGCTGAGCCCCCTCATCGGGACTGAGTTGGGGAAGAAAGCCCGGAGGCGGAGGTCGGGCTGCACAGAAGAGGCGCCTGAGGGGACAGCTCTCAGGTCTCAGGGCTGGGAGGCGAGCCTTGAACCGCTGTCCCTGGCTCACGCCTCCCCGCCCTCAGCAGCCTCTCGCCACCTGTCACTGACCCGCCTGACAGACTCTCAGCTGCTTGGCCCAAGGAGAATTCAGGAAGCCGGACGAGCAAAGACGGAGAGCAAGGCCCTGCGTACTCAGAAGCAAGGCCTGGGACCCCCTGACGGACACCTTCCTGTCTCCGCCTTGTCTGTACACGTTCGCCTTCTGAAAACGAAACTGCGTTGTGAGGAAGTTTCGTCGTCTTCCTTGTCACTTCAAACTGGAACGTGAATTTCCTTCCATGATGTTAAGTCCTCTATCGCTGTAAATCTGGAGACACGGGCACAGGTCTGGATATCCGCGAGTCGTCTCGTCATTGCTGCGGGTCTTTTAGCTAAAACGTCACTGGCGTCCGTATTTCCTTCTTTAGAGTGAGGAAGCGGTGGGGCCATTACGTGGACGGATACGCAAATCTTTAAGGTTTATTTGTGCGTCTGGTTAGGTGGCTAAAGGTCTCTCCCCGGTGACACCTGCTGCTGACGTGCCACAGCCTTTGCTTCTCCACATCTGCTGTCATCAGCCGAGTGGACACAGCTCGCGTTTCTCCCACTACGGGCTGGGGTGCGTTTGGCCACTTTATTGGGCATTTTCCCCTTGTGTGCGCAGTTCAGGTCTCTGCCCGCCCAGCTCTCCTTGTGTTCATCTTTGTCTCTGCGGCGAAAGCCCGCTGACCTGTGAAGGAGGTCACAGGAAACGCATGGCCTTCCCCAGCCATTTGTCTTTTCAACTTATCTGTAGTTTTGACGCACTGAGAGGGTCCACTCATCTCCCCCAAACTGGGGCGGCTTCTGACTTCAGTGCTTCCTCTTTTGAGCTTAAAACCCCTCTTTAAAAGGTACAGCTCTTGGGGAGTTCCCGTCATGGCGCAGGGGAAACAAATCCAACTAGGAAGCGTGAGGTTGCGGGTTCAATCCCTGGCCTCGCTCAGTGGGTTAAGGATCCAGTATTGCCATGAGTTATGGTGTAGGTCACAGATGCGGCTTGGATCTTGGTGTTGCTGTGGCTGTGGTGTAGGCCGGCAGCTGTAGCTCTGACTTGACCCCTAGTCTGGGAACCACCATATGCCACAGGGTTCGGCCCCAAAAAGCCAAAAAAAAAAAAAAAGGTGCATCTCTCGGGAGTTCCCGTTGTGGCACAGTGGGTTAAGGATCCGTATTGTCTCTGAGGTGCGTGGATTTGATCCCTGGCCTGATGCAGTGGTTTAAGAATCTGGCATTGCCACAGCTGCAAGTTGCAGCTGCAGATTGAGTTTGATCCCTGGCCCAGGAATGTCCATATACTGTAGGTATGGGCAAAAAACAAATAAAATTAAAAAATAAAAAGCATAGCTCTTAAACCCACTGAGTCTAAGTGTCACCCAGGTGCGACTCCCACCCCAGCAAGACATGTACAACCATCTCCAGGGCCTCAGAGAGCTCTCTCAGGCCTGGTTTCTCCATCTGACCTCTGCCTGCCCCCATCCTCAGAGAGAACCAGGCTTCTGATTTCCATTCCAAGGGTTCTTTAGGCTGATTCCCGAATTTTATGTTAACAGAGTCCTATAATCTCTTGTAGCAGACATTTCTAATAATGTTTTTGATGTCTTTCCATCTGTATCCGTAGTTTATTCTCTTTATTTTTTATTGCTGAGTAACATTCCCCTGTGTGAACAGGCCACAGTTGGGACTTAGCTGGTTCTTTGCTAACTGTAGCCCCAACTTTAGCTGTTACACAGTCAGTTTTATCTCGGTTTCCCTGCTGTCGGTGGCACTCTGTGCCACAACCACGTGGACGTGTTCACTAACAGCTTCCTCAGGACTTTGGTGGCTTTTATTGCTTTAAACACTTAAATCTTCACTCCGTCTGATGAGGTAGGAGTCCAGCTTTATTCTTTTCTCTCCAAATGATTAGCCAGGGTCTTAACACACTGTTTTCTCACTGCTTTGAAAAGCCACCTTTATTGTATTTTAAATCCTTCTGGGGTGATGTTCGGTGCGTGCGCAGGGCGCGCACACTGGCTGGTTATCAGCTGGAGGTCTTACGCTTGCTCGGGGCTGTTTCTTTACTTTCTGTTATTTTCCATCGATCTCCACCAGTGCCGCGGAGCTGTCATTACGGAGCCTAGACAGTATGTTTTGTTTTCTGGGAGCACAGTTTCTCCCTCATCACCCTTCTTTTTGACTGTTCTCAAATGTTCACCCTTCCAGATGAATGTTCAACCATTTTGTTGCGGATTTCATGTTACATTTTGGTCCCGAAGATGTTCTTTTGTTAAGTAGACAGGGGCGTTTCCATCATGGTTTCTGATGCATATAAAGCGCTTAGCACAATGCCTGCCACAAAGCAAATGCTCCAGAAATACTAACATTTATAAATTATTGTTAATATATCTGAAAATTGTTTGTTTTTTCTCTCTTTAAGACGGGCCACCTTCCTGAACCTCCAGTTCTACGTCTTCAGTCTTACTTGAGTCTCTGGGACCATCCTCGTTTCCGATCTAAGGACTTGTTTCGTTCTGTTAACACCGGGATTCATTTTCTTTGTGAGACGAATCCCTCGGAGTTGGGCCTCCGGGTTGGGCGTCTTTGCGGGCGGCCTCAGCTGGCCTTGACCTGGTGTTTGGCCTGTGTTTCCACCTCTGCCCTCAGCTCTGACCTCAAGAGACCCTCCTACAGTGCAGGTGCGTTCACGCCGAGTTCTGACTGGCTGTCAACAGGTGTCCTTTGGCCAGACAGCCCCTCGGAGACCCGAGGACAGACACAGCCACCCAGCCGGCCCCCACACTGCTCCTCTTTTCTAGAAAAGGGAATCGAGGTTCTTCTCCCCCTGGGGCCTGACATTTTGCAGGTGCCCCAGTCCGCGGAGGCCCCAGGGTTCCATGGGAGGCCCGACTGGCACGCGGCGTGGGGCCCGCTCATTGCTCCGGGTAGAATTCTTTCTAATTAATCCAGGCTGGGATCTACTTCCCAGAACTCCTTCGTGGAACTTTTTCTTCAGGCACGTCTCTCTCATTTAACAAATGAGTGTGGCTGTTGTTCCACCCGCCCCCGCCATGGATTTCTTTTTTTTTAAGGTTATTGAATTAGAGTTGATTTGCAATGCTGTGGTACTTGTGCAATGAGTTTTACAAGACTTCCGAAGCATTCCCCCCGCTCGTTTACACGTTGAATACTCTGTGAAATAACTGTAGCTTGACTTTTACCATCTAAATGCTCTTTAGCCACTGACTCTGTTCCACCTTGCAGGGACATACGAGGGGTCCACCTGCCCTCACGGCCACGTCACCGGTGGTCCTCTCCTTCACCTACGTCTCTAACATTCTGCAGCCACCAGGCATTTGCTTCAGTGTTTAGCTCTCTCAGGATAGGCGATTCTACTTAGCACGCCCAAGGTTTTCTAATCATTGCTTAACATTTCAAGATATTTTGCATATTGCAAAACTGTGCATTTTCATTTAGAAAATTGTATTTTTACCCACATTGCTACATTTCCCCTTCCAAGAATCATTTATCAAGAATATTAAAAGTAATCTCTGAGTTCCCTTCATGGCTCAGTGGTTAACAAACCTAACTAGGATGCTCGAGGATGTGGGTTCGATCCCTGGCCTTGCTCAGTGGGTTAAGGATCCAGCATTGCCGTGAGCTGTGGTGTAGGTCACAGATGTGGCTCGGATCCTGAGTTGCTGTGGTTGTGGTCTAGGACAGCAGCTATGGCTCCAATCTGACCCCTAGCCTGGGAACCTCCATGTGCCGCAGGCGTGGCCCTAACAAGCAAATAAATAAATAAAATGAATCTCTGCTCATCTGTGAAAGGAAAGGCCGGAGTTCCCGTCGCGGCTCAGTGGGTTAAGAAGATGACACAGTCTCCAAGAGGATGTGGGTTTGACCCCCGGCCTTGCTCATTAGGTTAAGGATCTGGGGTTGCGGTGGATGTGCTGTAGGCCGGCAGCTGCAGTTCTGATTCGGCCCCTCACCCGGAACGTCCCTATGCCGCAGGCGTGGCTGTACGAAGAAAATAAATAAATAAAGGAAAGCCTCTCACAATAAGGACTCGACGGCTCTGCCAGCATCCCACAGGCTGACTTCGTCACAGTATTCCATCAGGTTTCAGCTCTCTTTGCCTCTAGGATTATTCTAAGAGCTATAATTAAACTGGCCTATTTTCTGATTTGACTTTAAGTTCTGGAGAGTTTGAAAAAACAACACAAAACTGATTTTCATTAAAACACAAGGGCAGGAGTTCCCGTCGTGGCTCAGTGGTTAACGAATCCGACTAGAAACCATGAGGTTGCAGGTTCGATCGACAGCCTTGCTCAGTGGGTTAAGGATCCTGCGTTGCTGTGAGCTGTGGTGTAGGTTGCAGACACAGCTCGGATCCCGTGTGGCTCTGGCAAAGGCCGGCGGCTACAGCTCCTGTTAGGCCCCTAGTCTGGGAACCTCCACATGCCGCGGGTGCGGCCCTAGATAAGGCAAAAAGACAAAAAAAAACCCCAAAAAACACAAGGGCAGAGTTCCTCTTGTGGCTCAGCGGTTAACGAATCCGAGTAGGAACCATGAGGTTGTGGGGTCGATCCCTGGCCTCGCTCAGTGGGTTAAGGATCCAGCGCTGCTGTGAGCTGTGGTGTAGGTTGCAGACGCGGCTTGGATCTGGTGTTGCTGTGGCTCTGGCACAGGCTGGCTGCAACAGCTCCGATTAGACCCCCTAGCCTGGGAACCTCCATATGCCACAGGTGCAGCCCTACAAAAAAGCAAAAAAAAAAAAACAACAAAAAACACAAGGGCTTCCATCTTCCTCTTCTGAAAAAACATCAGGGCCATAAAACTTGGAAAGCTCCCAGCAATCAGTGATGAAGGTTGTTCCCTGCCTTCTTCCCAGTGGAACAAGGAGAGGGCGTCAGCTCAGGCCTCCCCCCTTGACCCAGCGGACAACTTCTGAGACCTCTGGCACTTGTGGCAGTTCCTCCGTGACTGTCTTCTTTCACGACCAAATTCTCGAGACAGGTAGGGCTCCTGTTCCGTCAGACCTGCTACGTCGCTTCGTGTGAACCTCAGCACAATTCTGGCCTCCGGGTTCAAGTTACACAGCCTGTCAAATAAGGACAGTTTGGTATCTGAAAATAAAAACATTCTTGGATGCAGTCCCTTTTTTTTTTTTTTAGCTGCATCAAAAAAAGTGGCATATGGAAGTTCCTGGGCCAAGGACAGAAACTGCCACCTCAGAGACAAACACCAGGCTTAATCCGAGAGGATATAGTGGGAACTCCTTGGCTGCAGCTTTCATTTATTTATTTATTTTTGCTTTTTTAGGGCTGCACCCACTGCATATGGAGGTTTCCAGGCTAGGGGTCAAATCGGAGTTGTAGCTGCTGGCCTGCGCTACAGCCACAGTCACTCAGGACCTGAGTTGCATCTGTGACCTACACCATAGCTCACCGCAATGCCGGATCCTTAACCCACTGAGCGAGGCCAGGGATTGAACTTGCATCCTCATGGTTCCTAGTCAGATTCATTAACTGCTGAGCCACGACAGGAACTCCTAGATGTAGTTCTTAAACGAGCACCTCATATTCTGCTTTCTAGGAAACAAGCTGCTTTAGTTCGCAGACAACGTATTTTAACAAAATTTCTGTTAAACTCAAGTTTTTTTTGAGCAGTGGTCACCGTGTTTAGTTGTGAACCATCCTGAGAGGTTTGCAAATATCCTGCAAGGTACAAAGTTACATGAAGGCGAATTAATTCTAGAACCCTTTAGACTGCATACAGCACTCTTATTAAAGGAAATGTCTCATAAACAGAACCTCCGAGTGCTGCAGTCCGCACAGCACCGTTTAGTCTTTTATTCTCTCAAGACGCCATCCTCCAGCAACTCCAGGTCTCAACACTCATCTCGGCCCCCAGCTCGTGAACCCGCGCACTGTCAGGGCTTTCCTAACTACGTGGAGAGCCGAGATTCTGAAAAACGCTAGGTGCACCGAGGCCATGAAATGAAACCACCAGGGGGTGGTCGCTGGAGACCCCACCCCGCCCTCCGGCCGGGCGGCCCAAGGGCTCTCCGGGGGCCTCGGCGAGGCACCACGCGGTCACCTAAGAGCACAAACCACCCCAACAGAGCATCCCTCAAATACTGAGGCTCACAGGCCGGTCGAGCCAGGCGGACACGCAGCGGAGACCACCGAGCGAGCCAGCCGCCCCGTGCCTCCCAACCGCGCAGGCGCGCTGCGCTCGCTCCACGCCCGCCGGGAAGGCCGGCCAGCCCAGCCCCAGCCCCGGCGGCCGCGTTCCCGCCGCGGGGCAGGGCGGGGCCCGCTGCGCCTGCGCACTCGCCTCTCGCACCGCCCCTGCGTCTCCGGGAGGCGGCACCACCACGTGACCACTGCCAGTACCCAAGATGGAGGCCGAGGCTGGGCCCAGCCTGCTCCCCGCCTCAGCCTCCGCCTCGGTCTGCACCCACTAGACGGGCAGGCCCGCGGTCACGACTGTTGCACCGGCGCTGGGCAGGTCTCGGGAGGACGCCAAGTGAAGCGCGCCAGGGCCCGGGCCCGGCTTACAGTCACCACCCGCCCGAGCTCTCCGCACTTTCCCAACGGCCAAGCGCCCAGCGGCTGGCGCCTGGAGCGTCCTCTGGTAGCCCCGCCCATGAAATTGGCAGCTCCGGCAGCCAGTAGGAACCAGGACGTACCAGAGAAGGCGGGTAGGGGTGGAGCATTCCTGCCGTTCGTAGGGCGTCGGGCCTGGCGGTTGGAGGCCGCGGGCCGAGGGGCGGGAGCAAGTGGGGCTGTACCTGGGGCTCCCGCGGACCAATGGAAGGACGGCCGGGCTCCCGGGGAGGGCGGGCGGAGGGCGGGGCCGAGCCGTAATTGACGAGCTCTTCATTAGAAACCCGGCAGGAGGGAGGGGCCCGCGAGGGGAGGTGATGCAAAGCCGCCGCAGCCAACGGCTGCAGAGCCGCCCGCCGGGGGGCGGGGCCGGGGCGGCTGACGGGCGTCGGCGCCGGCCTATCAGTGCCCCGCTCGGTGCTGGAGGGGGGAGCAGCATCATGGTTCAACGTGGGTCAATTTTTTGTGAATGAGGAGGGGAGGTTGTGGGGCCGCTGCCGCGGAGCACCGTCCCCGCCGCCGCCGCCGCCGCCGCCGCGCCCGAGCCCGCGCGCCCGCCCGCCGCCCGCCCGCCAGCGCCGCCGCCTCAGCCGCCTGGGCCCGGCGCGCCGCGGCCGCGTCCCCGCTGTCGCCGCCGCCCGAGCGCCCGCCCGCCTGCCGCCCGCGGTGGTGGTGGCGGCGCAGGCTGAGGAGATGCGGCTCGGAGCGCCCGCGCGGGGCTAGAGCGCCCGCCGCCGCCGCCGCCGCCGCGGTAAGCGCTGCCCCGGCCCGGCCCGCGGGCCATTGTCCGCCCCTCGCCCGCCCGCAGGCCGCCCGCCGGCCTCCACGCCCCCCGCCGCCCGGCCCCGGCAGGTGGACGCCGGGGTCCGCCCGGCCGGCCGGCCGGCCCGGCCCGGCCCGTGCGCCCAGGCCGCGCGTGGCGCCAGCCCGCCGGCGTCCGGCGCGGGCGAGCCCGTCCTGCACCTTCCCCGGCTGCCCCAGCCCGCGAGGGCCGCCGCGGGGCCGGGCAGGGTGGCCGGCTGGCCCCGGGTGCCCGCGCCCGTCCAGGCCGAGCCCTCGGCAGGTGGGCCGGGGGCTCCCGAGCCCGGGCGGGCGCCGTTTATGTAACTTTGTCGAGGCTGTGAGTTTGCAGAAAAACGTCCCTCCGCGGGGCTCGCGGGCGGGGTGCGCCGTCGCCTGGTGTGTGCCCCGGACCGGAACGGCAGGGGTGGGGGTGCTCACGACCCGGTGGGTGCCCGCAGGCTTCCCACAGGCCGAGCCGTGGCCCCGTCCTGCCCAGATGATGTGAGCCGCCTTTCCGGGCATGGCAGGCACACACCGCGGAATTATAAGCAAATTATCTCGTATTTACATTGAGCGTTGAATTATTTGACACTGTTCTAGCAGGAGATCGTGCGTATCAGTCGGAAAGGCCGGGGGTGGGACCCAGTGTACTCATTTAATGCACATCAAAAATTTGTAATAACTTGCAGCAGCTGATATGAGTGTTTTCTTTATTGCATGTTGTAAATTGACCTGCTGTGACACAATTTTCAAATAAAGTGTTGCAGAAATTAAACTCAAGTTATTTTAAAACTAATGACTTTCTTAACTAAATCCTAATTGCATTACTGTAGAGACCTACCTAATTGCTTGCAGCAGCTCTGCCTGCCCTCGGTGCGGGAGCAGAGGGCCTGTGCAGTTACTTTGCTTCCCCTCTTTTCTCTACTCAGGCTTCTCTGTTTATTCCCACAAACCACCTAAGCATGAGAGGCCTGGGAGGAAACATGTAAACAGCCCTCGCCCAGTGCCAGCCCAGTGGGATGGGAATTCTGGTGGGTTTGCACCTTGGCCTGGTTTCACTTTTTCTTTTGTAACGTGATCGTGATCGCCTTGAGTTTTAGTTGCTCCTGATAATTCTGGACGTTATTTTGGAGACGGTGAAGTAAACGAAAGCCGTGAAAGCTGGTGTGGTGGTTTCAGGATCCAGGCAGGAAAAAGGTGGTGGTCCCAGTGGGGGTGGGGGAGGGCGAGAGACTGAATTAAGAGAACTCAGCTGCTTGTACACAAATACACACTACAGCAATTACAAAGCAACAAAAGTTATCGCAGAATTTTGCAGTAACTATGGCAACACAATTACTCTATTATAATTGGAAACGCAAAATGCCACCGTGTTAGAAGTTTCATCAGAAGGGAGATGTGGATATCAAAAATATGTGCGAGTTAATTTTTTTTTCAGGTAGCTCCTGAGAATTCTAAAATCTGTGTTCAATTATCTATTTTTAAGACCGATCAAGCTTTCCCAGATACTCTGCTCCCCGGGATCCGTGGCATCTCTCCCCAGAACTCACATTCGTGTGGGAGGGAAGTGTTTTCCTGCCTTAAAAACACACACTCTGACACATTGTTAGACTTCTATAGCTTTCTGTGTGCTGGGCTTTTATTTTAAAGATCAGAAGCCTTCCTAAAGAGAGCAGTAATCAATCAGAAAAGAAGCAGGATTTCGGCGGCAGGCAGTTGTAACACTGCCCTCTTTAGGGTTAGTTCTTACTCCTGCAAGGGGACCTGGCAGCTTGAGTGCCCCTGGGAGAGCCCCGGGCTGGGGGAGGTTGCGGGGGTGGGGGTGAGGGGGTGGATGACTGTGGTCTAGGCAGAGGCCTGGAAGGCCTGGGGACCAAGGACAGATGTGGCCTGAGCAGCCGTGAGCCAGGAGAGAATGTTCTGTGGTCAGCAGCTTCACATCCATGCAAAAAAAAAAAAAAAAAAAATCTCTAAATGCCGAGTTCTCAGAGGCCGTGGGGGCTGTGACTGTAGCAAGACAGACAGACCAGCCTGGCACCCCGGCCACGCAGCCGGGGAGCAGGTCTTGACTCGGTGGCCAGAGGCCTGCTGTGTGAGGGTGCCCCTCTTCATATTTACCAGGAGGACTCTAGTTCTGGAAGTTTCCACACATCGTGGGGTTGCTGCAGTTTAATTTCATTATAACTCTCTCCTTTTAGCTACTGCATATTTATGTCCAGCAATCGACTTCCATTTTCCAGCTTCATTGTGAGGTTTCAATGCGGCATGAATGGCTTTGAATCCTCATCCTTTGATGTTGGGGGTGGCACCGGGGAAGGGCGACTCTGTGCCGTCCTAATTGCCAGAGCAGAAGAAACATTTCATCACTCCTGCAGAATTCGTCCATACCGTTCTCTATTGAAAACGGCTGGGCTTTCATCACTCAGAAGCTGCCATGAGTAATAGATTGGTGCCTGATGGAGGGAGCCAGGGAGGTGCCGAGAGAGCGGGAGACCACTCGCTGCCGCCGCCGCCGGGAGGCCGCGGGGCCTCGGGCTGTGGCTGGGCTGTGGGTCCCTGGACCGGGTCGCAGCCTCTGCTGGTCTGGTCCGGAGGGGGTTTGGTTTCAGTCCCGGACGGTCAGTCAGGATGTGCTGTGGCTTGCGGGGGGCTCGCGGCTTTGGCCTTGACGTAGAAGGTGGAGTATCTTCTGGTTCACGTCGGAGAGGGGCCCTGTGTCAAGCGATGCTGCAGCTCGCAGACCTCAGCAGTGTGCGTTCGCGGAGTGCTTCTTCGGGAGAAGTGTCACTGCGCCACCATCAGGAGTTCCGATCCCGCCAAGAGTTTGCTCCTCTTGGCTGGTGTGAGTGAGGATATGGGGCGGTGGGCCTGTTGAGGGAGCGCGGTGCCCTTTTCAGCACGCCTCCTAGCCATCTACTCAGTCCCTGGGAGGAAGGGCCAGGTCTACACAGGCCGCCTCCGCAGTGACCCTCGGTGTCACCCTGGGGACGGGTGGGCATCTGATCAGCAGATGTGGAAACCAGAGCAGCCCTCCTCTTCCTTAGTGAGCAGGTCATGACACCGGTGACCCTCCGACAGTGTGGGCCTGAACCACACGAGTTCACTTTCACCTGGATTTTTTTCAGTAAGTCCTACAGGCACCCCGCAATCTGTGGTTGACTGAATCTGGCATGAGGACTGACCCGGGGGGTCAGGTTAGACCCCGATTTTCAACTGTGTCCAGGGTCGACCCCCCCCCCCCCCCGTTCAAGGCTCAGCTGTGGTTGTGACGCAGCCCATAGTGACCGTGCGAGGAGCAGCTCCCGGGGGCCACGTGCTGTTGTGCACACTTGCCATGTGTGTCCTGTTTCTCTCTGCCCACCGCCTCAGGAGGTGGCTGTTCCCACCCCTACTGTGCGGAGGAGGAGTCCGAGAGCCCTGAAGGTGTCGCTCCCGGAGCCCCCGGCTGTGTCAAGTTCCAGATGCCAATCGCTGTCTTCTGTGCCTCTGCTCCGGGCCGCTGGCAGTCTGGAAGCGCAGCTGGGTCGGGGTGCTGGGAGGGCAGAACCTCTCCGGGGCAGGAACTCCTTTAGGTTTAGCGTCCTGCTGGGGGCTGTTGGAGCTGCTGTCGGTGCCACCACTTCGGTACGGCCTGGGAGCAAGTTCTGGCCTTCTTGGGCTGTCTTCTGTCCCGGGTGTGGTGCTGCAGCTGGAAAGGACGCTGACAGTCCTGTCGGCCGTGGTCACGTGGGACGCTCACATCTTCCCCTGAGGCTGCCTGGTGAGCAGCTCATGACACAGGTGACCCTCGGACAGCGTGGCCCGCCTTGGAACAAAGCGCTCCAAGGTCCAGATGCTTGGAAGAACCACTGATTTAGTCCATTCTTATTATAACACCAAGCCAGAAGCTTTAAAGAGAAAATGTTGACAGATTTAACGGTGTAAAAATGAAGGAATGTTTTCTGTCAAAAGACTCCATCAGTGAGATTAGAGACAGTGAGAGAATGGCTACCTAAGCTCAATAGTCAATATGTAAACAGCATTTACAAACCAATAAGAAAAAGATGAGCAGCCCTCTTGTGTGATGACCAAAGTGCATACACCTGCAAAGCAAATTACCATGAAAAATAATTAAAAAAGACTTTGCTTTACTAGTAAAGAAATTTAACCAAACAGCTTCATTTATGCCCACCATATTAGCATAGGTAAAGTTTAACAGCACCTGTTGGTGGAGGCGGTGATAATTCTTATCTTACATGGTTTTTGTAAAATTTAAATAAGTTAATATATGGAAAGAGCTTAGAATAGGACCTAGCACATAGTAAGCAGAATATAAGTTTTGGCCATTGTTAATTATTAATTACTTAATTGCTTTCCAGAAAAGTTTTATGTGTCAAGTTTTTAAATGGTCATCCCTTTTGTTCCAGCAGTTCTACTTGCTGGAATTTATTCTTAGGGAAGACTGAGATAAGCACATGGATATCCAGATACGCACAGGATGTTATTGCTACATTATTTATAAAGGTGATACTTTTTAAATACATTTTGGTACTTGGGTCCTGTGGAAATCTATGCACAGACTCACAGGTCAGCTGAAGTGTGCAGTGTGTAAGTAGAAAGCAAGCCCATCCCTTCTGTTTTTCAAATACTTGGGTCTTTAAAGTGATAATGGTGGCCTTCTGGGGGTGTCAGGAAAATGGGATATGAGTGACTTTCATTGTCTTCTATGTATGTTGGCATCGTATAAGTTTTTCTGTAAGCATATATGACTTTTTAAGGGTAGTATATTTTTGTAGAAGTTTGATATTTCCCTTGGATAAAAAATACTCTTCAAGCCTGTTCTTTATCAAGGAGGAAGACCGGGTCCTTAGTCGTTGATACATATGCTTAGCGTTGGAAGAAGTCAGGGGATGCATTTCTCTGGCTCTCCTAAGCTCTCCGAGGCACTGCTGGCCTCCTGGGTCTGGGTGGGCTCTGGCCCAGGCTGTCGTGCAGATGGTATCTAAGCGGCCTAGACCAAAGTGGGTCCTTACCCACCATTCCTGGCTTCCCACGGTTCGTAGGATCCCGAAGATCTGCCTGATTCCAGCCTTTGTTCTCCTTGCCCCGGCTGACAGTACCTGTCCTGTTCAGAAACCTCAGCCCCCGGCCCATTGTGCTTCCTTGCTCTCTGTGAGCCCCGTTTGGCCCCAGGGCCTTCGCACACGCTGTTGCCAGTTCTTGGAACTACGTCTCCTCGCCCTCTTCTCCACCCCTCAGTCCAAGCCCAGCCTTGGGTCCCCTGTTAATCATGGCCTTACATCCTCCTTACTTCTTCCTGACGGGATCCGCTTGTGTAATTTCAATAGCTCGTTGCGACATTAGTGGTTTAATGTCACCTCCTTTACTAGCAGGGGTGGGGTCTCCATGGGGTTGAGGCGCCCGAGGGCCTCGTGCCTGCTCTGTGCCGCGAGCCTGGCAGGGTACGGTGGGGGGACCCGGTGGGTGGCTGCATGCACCGCGAGGGCCTTGGGTGGAGAGCTGGGATGAGCTTGGCCTCGCGGCACCCTCTGTGTCTCCGCCTGTGCCCTGGAATTGCCTGTTTCCTTCCCGCCTCCATCTGGGAACTTCTTGGTTGTGATTTTAGAGATTACATGCTTTTAAGTAGATGCCATAAATACAAGTGAAGTGGATTTTGTGATGCAGAGAGAGGCATGAGAGGAGGAAGGGCCTGAAGCACACAGCTGTCAAGTGGCAAATGGGCTGTTGTGTGCAGCCCAGCCAGTGCTGGCGGCCTGTCCTCCCCCCGGGTGGCCCTGGGCGCCAGTGTTCAGGTGGCCCATGCTGCTCTGTTAAAGGCACTTTCCCCTGTTTGTTTCAAATGGAATGAATGACATTGTTTAATCATTTCTTATTCAGCCTCACAATTTTAATATGATACCTTAATATGGTCGCGTCTGTAAACACGTTGGAGTCTGTTCTGTTTAAAAATGTGAATGCTAGGCTATGTTGGTTTACTGCTGTTTATGAAGTATTCTGTCTGTGGGTCAAGTGCCCTTGTTGGATTGATGTTTGAGCTTGAGACAATAAATCAGTTCTCAGGGCCTGAGAGCCTGAGCCGGCCTCGGAGCAGAGCAGTGCTTGGGCCCTGGTTGCTGAGCTGTCTGATCTCTGGGGAGTGCCTGTTGGCTGGTCACGTGGTGCTGTTTGCTGGAGCGGGTCTTTTAAACTCTGGACCCCCGCTGCTGCCACCAGCCTGCCTCTGGTGGGGTGGGAGCCAGTTTCCTAAAACTTTTTGATTGGATCAGTTATATTTTGCAAGTGCTAAGCCTGCACCTGACCGAGGTAGGAAGCTTTCCGTGGGGGTGGGAGTGGGGATGTCGGGCAGATGCTTCAGTGTTGGGAGGGCGCGGAGGCAGGTCCTGTGAAGCCCTGTTGCTCAGGGAGGCCCAGAGCAAGGAGCTGGGTCGCTGGTGGGCACGGGGAGGGGACATAACGACACGCACCCGTGCGCGGCAGTGGGCTGCTGGGGGGCGGGGTCTGGGATCCGGGCTCCGGGCTCAGAGGAGCTGCGAGGAGTGCGGTCCTTCGCGGCCAGTCCAGGGGATGCAAGGCCATGGGCGGGGCTTGGCCCGGCCCCGAGGGCTCCAAGGCCGGGCGCGGGAGGCGGGAGGCGCTGCACCTGCTGACACGGCGCTTCACGCATGCGCACTCTGCTCGTGCGCGGCCGAAGTTTCGGAACTTGCTCGCTGCCAGGTCCCGCGTGCCTCTCTCGGGCTAAGCTGGTTGAGGCCATGAGTTGAGGGGAGCGAGCGAGTGCGGTGCCCTCCAGGAGGCCCCCGGAACCCGTGCCTCCTTCCTTCCCTCCCTCCCTCAAGCCAGCCTGAGCATCTCTGTGCGGGGCTCCTTGAGCAGCCGTCAGGACCTGCACCTCGTGGGAGCCAGCGTCTGGAACATTCCACTCCAGCTGCTGGTTTTATATCTCAGGAGTCAGAAACAGTTCTGAGCCCCCCTTGGCCCCCCGCAGGGGCTCTCCTGTCATTTGGGTGTCTCGGCCAAAGGTGAAGGGCGCCGAGCAGGTGGGCGGAGGGGGCGGCTGCGAGTCTTCCCAGCTGATGCTGAGACCCCCCAGAACTGCTGTTCCAGCACCGCCAGCCGGGTCAGAGGCTCCTCAGGAGCCTGTCCCCACCCTGCCTCTGAGGCTGTGGCCGGCGGCGGGGAGGGGGCAGCTGTGGACCTGAGGCTGATTAGTGGAAAGTGACAGTATGACCCTTCTCCCAGCGTGTGGCTCTGGGCCCCTGTGGGTCTTTGAAAAGAGGCCTGAAGAAGCAGCCGGGCGGCACCACAGTGGATCAGAACGCTCTCTGCTATGAAATCTGCTAAGATTTTGTGCTGAAAAGCTCCTCATAGGTGGTTTCAGTGCCTGTTCTTTAGAAGACCTTCCTTGGCCAGCAGGAGGGCTGTGGCGTAGTCCTTCCCGGCTCCAGGTTACAGGGACACACCGAAGGACACGCCCCGGGGCCACTCCAGGGCCTGCTTCTGTCTCCTCGCGAGTGCCTCATTTTCCTTTCACTCGGATGGTCCAGGCCTGGCTGGTTTTGTGCAGCCCGAGCGCATCCCCAGCAGTCAGCTCGGCCTGCGACATCGGCATCCTCACTGTCTTGTGCTGGAAGCCCGCGAGAAGCCTGGGCTGGGCCGGGTGGCCTCGCGGGGCACCCGGCCTGCCTCCTGGGCTGATGGGGGATTGCCCTTTGGGGCTTCGGATTTGCAAACAAGCGTGTAAAACGCATCCCCTGAAACCTCCCCAACTCGGACGGCTCTCCGTGTCAGAGCAGGTGGTAATCCAAACGCAGGGTGCGTAGCTATTACTTCCAGAATTCCTCTAATTAAGGGGAGGCCGGGGCTGGAAGAGCAGAGAGGTGAACGAGGGACTCTGCTCTCGTTCCTCGGGCTCTTGGAGGTTCCCCTGTGGCTGTGGGTCTTAGAGTCTGGTTGGGGACAAGCTCATTCTGCTTTTTTGCAGCGCCGATTGGCCTGCAGTGTACGCCAGGGGCTTCCGCAGACGGGGGTGCCTTGCCTTCCGTGGCCCTGGGGTGCTGGGGACAGAACAGGAGTGTTGAGCCGGGCTGCGGTTGAGGTCTCAGCGGCACCGTGACCCGCCCCGGCCGGTGCCGACCCTGCCAGTGGGATGTCCTGCGTGGAGGCTGGGGGAAGGGGTTCTCCCGGGAGGCCGGGAGAGGGTGGGGCGCACGCCCGCCCTCCCGGGGGCTCGCCTCCGCCCTCGTCCCCGCGGCGGGTCTGGGGATCCCATCTGCAGGGGGAGCGCAGGTGCCAGGGCCGTTGATGTCCCTTACGTAAGCGCAGGGCTCCCTGGGGCTCCGTGCCAAGCTCAGGGGCAGCTCAGCCGGCGTCTGCTAAAGTCACGGCAGGGCGAGCGCCTTCCGCAGGGACCTTGGTTGCGTTTGGGACGAGTCTTGCCGGTCCTTGTCCTTGCAGGCGCGCTTTCCTAGCTTTCGGAGGTCCTGTTCCTAAAGCTCGGCGGCACCCCTTCGGCTGCGGGGGCGCGGTCAGCCCTGGCGCGGGGAGTTACGCACCGGCACGCAGGGCCCGGCCGGAGCGGTGGCTCCCTGCCGCCCGTGGGCCTCGCCGGTGGGGTGGTTTGTCCCTGGCCCTGGGTGACGGGTGTCCCGGGCCGTGTTCAGTGTCCCGAGTGCTTGGTGGTGCCGGGAGGACGGAGCCCTTGGACGCCGTGGCCGCGTGTGGCAAACCCTTCTCATCTCTGCTGTTTGTCAGGCACCTGTAGGGACCCTGGATGACAGAGTGCCCTCACCTGCTGCCGCCCGGAAGGCCGCCTCTTGCTGGCGCCGTGGCCCCAGGGAACCCGCGTGGCCTGAGTGCTCGGGAGCTGGGTGGAGACGCGGGGCCGGCTCCTGGAGGCGGGGTGAAGGGGCAGTGCTCCCTGCGGAGAGCAGTGCAGGAGGGGAGAAGCTGGGGCGTCTGGCACTGCATGGGCACAGCCCTCTGCAGGTGGCCGTGGATGTGTCTGCAGGGGCCAGGCACCCATGTTGTAGCAGCAGGTGGCCTCCGCTGGATGGAGAACCAGGCCAGGATCGGGTTCAGGTTGTGCTCTCCAGGGATTATGGGACCTAGACCTTAACAGGATATTTCGTGAGCAGCTCTCGGTATCCAGCAGGGGTGTTTCTGGTGGCTCTCCATCAGAGGGGCCTCTCCATGGTGGTTCAGAGAGCACTGTGTGCTGCCGGGCCTGATTCACTTGCTGTCCAGGACGGTGTGGTCGACGAAGGGATCAGGCAGGGCTTGATCCAGCTCCTCTGCAGCAACGTCAAGCTCTCGTGTCTCCCCGTTAGGAGAGCCCGCTTCTGGGTCCTAAGATGGCCCTGCCAGCTGCTGTACGGGCCACACGCCTGCTGGTTCCCGCCCCAGAGAGACAGACAGACAGACAGAGAGCTTCTTCGTCTCCGCAGAACATCCTGGGTTCACGCTGCTCGGTCTGGCTCAGGGCACTTGCCCACCAGCTGTCCCTTTGGCAAGGGGTACAGACAGCGCTGGGCGGCTCAGCCTCTTCCGGAAGCTGACGGGGAGGCCGCGTGCCTCTGGGGGAGATGCTGCTGCCGGGAAGGAGAGGGTGGGGACAGAGGCTGAGGCGGGGGTGGTGGGCAGCGTGCTCTCTGGGGCTCAGGTCCTCGGCAGCCCCACGGCAGTTCCAGAACAGCCTTTCGTGCAGGTCATGGTGTGCGTTGACCGCCTCGTGGATCTCGTCTCACCGAGGCCTGCGGCGCCCTCTGCCGGGCAGGCCGGCCGCCCTTCCCAGCGGGCCGAGGCCTCCGCGGGGTCTGGAAGTGAGGCCTGGAGCAGACCCTCTGCGGCCGTGGGTGTGGGTTCTTCTCCGAGGGCGGGCCTGGGGTCGGGGCCGTGGGTAGAAGTGACGGGCGCTCAGAGGGCGGTCCCCCTTCTCTCGCCCTCCCGCGGCTGCCTCGCAGGACGCGACGGTCGCGAGGAGAGGCCCTTAGAGCGGGGACAGTGGAGCCACGGGGACCGGCCTTCCACCGCCTGTAGCTGCTTCACGCTGATGGACCCTGCCGCCCTCGGGCCGTGCTCGGGCACCCGAGGGACCAGCGCAGCCGTCAGGATGCTCCGCGGAGGCGCCGAGCCCTTCGGCCATCCGCCCTCCGCAGAGGTGGCAGAGCCCAGGGTATCCTGAGCCCCACTGCTCGCGTCTGCCTCTGCCACAGCGAGCGGTCAGACAGCGAGCTTGCATCCTGGGCCTCCCAGCCCTCCAGCATGTCTGTAGTCCGCTCTCTAGCCGCCCCCAGGCCTCAGTCTTCTCGTCTGTGAAGTGGGCACGGGGATTTCTGCCACGGAGGACTGGCTTCGGGCGCAGGTGAGATAAGGTGGTGGGCGGTTTGGCTCCTGGACCCACCGTTGTTGCGGAGGAAGGAGCACCGCCACCCTTGCCTGGGTCCCCCAGCCCTGCACTGGACCCCCACCCCACCCCCGGGGTCCTGTGGTGTTTCTTTTGTGCCAGGCACTCGGTTTCTCTTAAACGCTGGCCCCCCTGCGGCTGGGATCCCCTGCTCCCAGCTGGCTGCTGGGGAAGCTGACCCAGGCACAGGTAGCTTGACGGCGGAGGCCTGGACTTGAGCCAGGCAGCGACACACGAGCTGGTCACAGGGTAGAGCTGTCTGCCCCTCGGTGCAGGTGCAGCCTCGTCCTGGGATGCAGGGGGCGGAGGAGCAGGCTGGCGCAGGCTTGGCGTTCTCGCAAAGGGCCTGGGTGCGTGTCCGGGTGCAGCTGCATCCGAGCTGCCGAGTGGCATCGACCCCTCCTCCCCCGGCCTTGGTCCCTCACCGGCACGGTCAGGACACAGTCCCCCACCTGGCCCGGTGCTGTGAAGGTTAGATGTGACATCCTGACAGCTGGGGGCACAGACCTGGTACTAGCTGTTCCCGCTGACTGGGCAGGGTGCTGTGCCACCCGGTGTGGAAGGAGGCCCAGCTAGAGGGAGAGGCAGAGAACCTCAGGCCAGCAAGGCCCCCGCCGCCCTGGTTTTGGTTTTTCTGGTGGGGGCAGGGTCCTCGCACCGAGGCTGGAGGCGGACACTCTCCTGGGCGTCGTGGTGGTGTGGCTGGTGCTGTGGCTTCTGAGCAGCTAGTCCTGCGGAGGGAGGCTGGAGGTGGCGCCTGGGCCTGGGGAGGGGTTCCTGCCCCTCGCTCCTCCCTGCCCAGCGGGTGACCTCGTCAGGCCCCCATCCAGCTCACGGGTAGGTTCTGGGACTTGCAGTCTGGGCGGGTGCGCACCTGCGCTCACGGGCGCGCCTGCTCACGGGGGGGGGCACATGGGCGCATCGGAACCAGCAGGGCCGCCCGGGACCGTGTCAGGCCGACTCGGGCGGCTCCCCTCTGGCCACGCGGCACTTTCCGAGGAACGGAGGAGTTTCTGGAGGGAGCGCGCAGCCGCCACCGACAGCGGGGGGATGAAATCCGCCTGCACGGAGCGCGGTCCGCGCCCTGTCCTCGCACCCAGTTCTGCCTGTCTGAGCGCAGATGCTGTGTTTTTCAGTGCTTGTGAGCCTTCTTGGGCAGCGTGAGTTTGCGTGTGTCCGAGCAGAGGGCGGGGTGCTCCTGGGCTGGGCCCGGGCCGTGCCCCGCTCCTGCAGGCTGTGCTGGCCCTCAGGCAGCGTGAGCAGTGGCTCCCGAAGCCGCTGTGAGGGGCTCCTTAAGGCAGAGCCCTCATGTCACGGAGTCTGGTTGTCCCCAGCAGGGCTGGGACGGCTGGAGGCGTGTCTGGAGTGACCAGGGAAGTGGCAGTGGGCGCCTGGGCCAGTCGGCTACCCGCCCTAGGCGTCTCTGGGACCCGCATCCTTTTCTGAGCCCTGCTGGTGGGGACACCCCTCGCCCTGCCACAGCTTCGAGGCCTTGATGGCAGTGGACCGGTGTCCCATGGCCCCTCCCGCGGCCGGGGCACACTCCCTGACTCTGGCAGTGACGCCTTCCCATCTTCGGTCTTGACTCTTACAGCAGCGGTCCTTGGAAGTCCCTGTTCCGTTTCTGGCCCTCAGTGCTGCTGGCCCTGACCTGCCCTGATGTGGTCAGGGCCTCATCCGGTCGTCGTTTGAACCCACCGGGTGCTGGCCCGGGAAGGGCTCCGTCGGGGCCGCCTGCTATCTTCCTGTCTCTTAGGCCTCCCTCTGCGCACCTCCTCTTGCGGTCCCCGTGCGCCTGCCCAATGGCTCCCCAGGGTCTAGGATAAAACCGGGGTCCTTTGCCTCCCAGGCAGGTTGTCCAGAGCTTGGGCCAGCTTCCCTCCAGTAGCTTCCATGGCCCACATGCCCTGGCCTGCCCGTGGGCCCCGCCCGGTCCTGCATCCTGGTGTCCTGCCCCAGGCTTTTACTCGTGTCTGAGTCAGGTGCTGCCTCTGTTGGGTGGCCAGACGGCTCGCTTTCATTTGACCAGCAAAGGAAGGTGAAACCCCTTCCTTGGCGTCTCTGACTGTCCCCTCCGAGCATCATCATGAGGAGCGGCTGAGGCTCGGTTGGGGTCTTGGAGTCCTGCTGTCTAGCCGTCTTTCAGAAGTCCCCAGGGGTGGAATCCACAGAAACGGGGGCCAGCGTGTGCCTGTGCTTTGAGCTGTGCTGCTGTGGGGCGCTGCGGGGCCCCTCCCAGAGGTGCAGACTGCAGAGGCTAGGTGGCCTCTGTGGCCACCTTTCTGCAGTCCAGCACTGCCTCCCAGCTCCTGCCAGGAGGGGCTGGACCCGCTTCCTCCAGCCCAGCGCCCCTGCTCCACGCCCAGGCTAAGGCACTCGCAGCTTAGCAGGTGTGCTGACCGTGGTATCCTTTTATTTCCCTGTTTTTTTTTCTTTTTAGGGCCGCACCTGCACACATGGAGGTTCTCAGTCTAGGGGTCCACTCGGAGCTGCAGCTGCCAGCCTACGCCACAGCCATAGCAATGCCAGAGTGAGCCACATCTGTGACTAACACCATAGCTCATGCCAGTGCTAGGTCCTTAACCCACTGAGCGAGGCCAGGAATCGGGCCTGTATCCTTGTGGATACTAGTCAGGTGCATTACTGCTGAGCCACGACGGGAACTCCGTGCCGTGAGCAGGGAGGGAGGCCCGGCCGGGGACCTGGGAGCTGGGGCTTCTCTCTAAAGCCCAGGGAAGAGCTTTTTATCTCAGCGGCGGGGACGGGGGGCCTAGGCCGCCACTGCGCCGTCCCTGGGGATTCTGCTCCCCGGGGAGTCTGCGTGCAGAGCCGGCGGCCTTGCTGGTGAGAGAGGGTCGGGAATTGGGAGAGGCTGCCTGGGCCGGCTCCCCTGCTGGTTCTGTGCTGGGGGGCACGGGGAGGGCCCTTGAGTGTGTCCAGGCCTTCCTGCTCCTCGGCCCCAGGACTGCCGAACGCTCTTAACACTCCCGTACTGTGACAGCACTGTCTCGGTACATCTTTTGATACAGATTGGCACTTTAGAGGTTAGAGGCTGGGGTGGGAGCTGTGGACTTGACAGCAGTGGAGCCGACCCACATTTAGGGTCTGACGCCCGTTTCTTTTTATTTATTTACTTATTTTTGCCTTTTTGTCTTTTTTAGGGGAGGTTCCCAGGCTAGGGGTCTAATTGGAGCTGGCACTGCTGGCCTACACCACAGCCACAGCAACGCAGGATCCGAGCCTCATCTGCGACCTACACCAGAGCTCACGGCAACACCGGATCCTTAACCCCCTGAGCGAGGCCAGGGATCGAACCCACAACCTCATGGTTCCTAGTCAGATTCGTTTCCACTGCGCCACGATGGGAACTCCATAACGTCCATTTCTTTTGATGCGGGGTGATTTTCTCTTTTATTCACATTTACCTGAGAGACAGATACACTCAAAAATGCCATTTTATCTACCACTTGTCAGAGTTACTGGGTCTTTGAAGCCCATCCAGGGTCCCAGGTTAAAAATTCCTAGTACAGGAGTTCCCTTGTGGCACAGCGGGTTAAGGACCCGGCATCGTTGCAGCAGCTTGGGTCAGGTTCGTTCCCTGGCCCGGGAACTTCCGTGTGCGACAGGCGCCACCCGAATAACTCCTGCTGTGGAGATGAGACGCGGGCCGCAGAGCAGCGGGGGCCCTGGGCGGCCCGACCTGCCGTCCCCCCAGCCCTGCGTCCCCGCCTCCCCTGGCGGCAGGGGAGGGGGGGGAGGCCCTCGTCACTCTTACCTTCCTTGCCGCAGGGTGCTTGTGGCTCCCCCGGTTTGCGAGGCGGCCGGGCCGGCCGGGCCGCGTTCTGTGCTCAGTGCCGGGCCGCCGTGCGTCCCCTCCGGGCCGCCCTCCCGGCTCCGCGCTCCCTTCCCGGGAGCTTCCTTCCGCGCGGCTGCGGGGGGGAGGCTGGCTGTGCGGGCGGCTGGCCGCGGCGCCCTGGTCTGCGGGCTCCTTCCTCCGCGCGGCTGGCTCGTCCCTTTCGAGAGCACCCCGAGCCGGGTCCGGGCCCAGGGCTGCTGGCGTGGGACAGGACGGAGTGAACCGTGGTCGCTCGTCAGGCCGTCTTCCAGCACCTTGGGCTGCGTGTTTCCTCCCTGTGACTCTGGACTCCTGTGTGTTTTTCCGTGATTTTTGGAGAGGTCAGGTGCTGAGGCACCTGTTCGGACTGGCTGGTTAAGGAAGCGGTCAGACCCCAGCCCCTGGCTCCTGGTTCCTGGTTCCCATCCCTGTGCTGGCCCCCGGCCCCCGCCTGCCTTCCGTCCCTCCTGTTGTCCACGCCCGGCTCGGTCTCTCAGCAGCCAGCCCTCCTCTTGTCCCTTCTGGCTCCTCAACCAGAGACGGAGAAGCCTGCTCACAATCTCTCGTGTCTCAGAGTGGAAGTGAGTGACAAGGTCTGCTCGGTGACCAGGCCCCTGACAGAAGACACGAAGGTCGGAGCAGTGCAGGGCGTCCGGCGAGGGCACAGCGGGGACGGTGGCGGCTGCTGGGCTGGAGTGGGTGAGGGGCGGCCACAGGCAGCGGGGGTGTCCCCCTGAGCCCTGGCCTGGCCAGAAGCGGGTGAATGTCGTGAGCTGGACACTGACCTAAAACCCCTCGACGTTAAAACAAACGTGCGTGTGACGTGGATGTGTTTAGCAGCAGAGTGGACGTTTCACCTGAGTCCTCAGATAAGTATGAGCTGTTACGGAGAGCTCCCACCTGGCTGGGCTGGCTCCTCTCCGGGTCTGGCCCTCCCCGCCTAGGGGAGCTCCAGGCGTGGGCTCCCGCCGTGGGGGGCTCGGGGGAGGGGTCTGGACACCGCTGCCCGTGGCCTTCTGCGCAAGCTCCCGCTGGGCCCGCAGGGACGAGAGTCCTGAGGCTCCGGGGTGTCACCAGTCCCTGGGCGCCGGATGTGGGTCTCTCCCGGGTGGTCCTGCAGCTGCAGGATCAGAGAGGTGTCTGATAGAGATTATTTCTCTTGTAATGCCTCAGAGCGTGCTTTATTAAAGCATTTCCAATATCATTAATATTAAGGGAATGAAATTGGGAATAGATCAGCTATACAAATAAGCAGTTACTGTAATTGGGAAAAATACTAATGATTTGATTTGCATATGTGGCTGAAGCATTTTTTTTTTATGACTGTCTTGATCATAAAAGACAGGCTGAGTATCACAAATGCAAGCAAATAAAGAAATCCATTAATTCTTCTATTCATTTTCTGAAAAAATGGTATTCCCGGCTTTTGCGGTGACAGTTTAATAATTAGGGTGCCTAATTTTAATCTGCTACGTGGGTGCATGCCCTGCCTAGCTTGGGAAACCAGCTACTGTTGGTGTGATTCTGGGCGGTGAGTACAGAGATCCAGGGGGACCTCGGGTGAGGTGGGAACCTGGCGCCCGTGGGGCTGGGTGAGCCTCGTGTCACTGTCACTCTGCCTGCTCGGGGGGGTGTCTGAGTCACTCGGGCGCTGCCAGCCGCAGGGCGCTGTGTGTGCATGTGCTGATGGCCCAGGTGGCGGCTTCGGAGAGGTGGGTTCTGGCCCCACGGCGATTTTGATCTTAACCACTGCCACGGTTGGAGACCCTCGTGTCTGCAGTGGCTAGAAAACCGGCGTTTCTTTGTGTTAGTGTAAATGGCCCCACATCTGGATCAAGATGGATTTGGCTCCACTGCACAGTCATTTAACTTAAATAGTAATTTTGTAACCCACCCCCCCCCCGCCCCGGGACAAGTTGCCTACGTCAGTTACCACGTTGGGGTGAGGACAGGAAGTCAGCTTTTGGTGACGTTTTTTGCACGTGAATAAAATACACTTTTCTTCTCTCCTTTGCTTTTCTTTTCCTCTTTCTTTCAAATTAGAAAAATGGGTTTCGAGTCTCCAGAACTTAGATTTTCCTAGCTCGAGCGTGTTTGGCATGCAGATGTAGTTAGAGATAACAAAGAGGCGTGTTTGTGTTGTAGTGACTACATAAAAAGAAAGGATATTGCTGAATTGAAAATTGCATTTTTAGAATATGCTCAAATGAAGTGCGAGGGTCATTTGTCTCCTGCAGCTCAGCTGGCGGTGTGTTTTCTTGTAATGACTGAACGAGCGGGTTGAGGAAGGCGGCACCTGCTCTGTTTCTTAGGATCCGCGTCTTTCATCATAACTTTTGCATGTTTGTCACATGTTCAGGTGACAGCTCGGTTACCACAAGTGTGTTTTAGGATGTGTGTGCTGGGCAGGGGGTGTTTTAGTCACTTTCAGTCATTTCCCAGGTTATCGGGACACAGACGTTTGTTTGTTCTGTCGCATCCTGGAGATGACGCTGATTGGTGGCCTCTGGTTAGTGGTGAGCAGCTGCCGTGTGCTGGGACGTTGACGTTTGGTGCATTTCCTTAGTTTCTGAAGCCCTGTTGCCAGGCCCAGTGGAGAATGACAGCAGGTTTCCGTGAAGCTGGGGACAAAGAAGGGAAATAATCCGTGTCGTAGGGGCTGGGCCACTCACGGGGCGTGTGTTTGTGTGTGAGTGTGTGTGTCGGAGACAGGGAGGGAGGGGGCAGGGCACCGCCATTCAGAGCAGGACACGACGCGAGCCGGCTGGTGCTCACCAGGCCACGACGGCAGAAGGTCCGACTCCCGTCGGGCCTCAAGACGTGTAACTTGCTCACTGGGGTGCATCAGCGTGGCAGTGGCACACGCGCAGGTGCCATGCCAGTTCCCAGGCCTGCCGTAAAACGTCAGAAAGTGGGCAGTGTCCCAGTTCCTGGAAGTCCCCACCCCTCTCCAGGATAGACTGTTCTCCTACTCACTAGCCTGTGAGCTCACCTGCCCCCGTCCCCGTAAAAACTAGCTGCCCTCGTGTTCCCAGACGCCCCTGCCCTGGGGCTGCCTCTCACCTCCTGGTTCAGCCCACGCTCTAAATAAACCGCTCGGACTTTCCTTGCCCTTTTTTGTGGCTGCGCCTGCAGTGTACTGAAGTTCCTGGGTTGCGGGTTAAACCTGGGCCACAGCAGTGACCCAAGCCGCTGCGGTGAGAATGCCCGATTCTTAACCTGCTGCGCCACAAGGGAGCTCCGCTGCGGCTCGATTCCTCTTTAGAGTGAAGCCAAGGACTCCTCACTGGCAGCGCGTCCCAGGGACACTCCAGACCCGGACAGGACCGTCCTCTAGCACCCAATTTTTTTTTTCCGGCAAAACCTTTTTCTGGCGACCATGAAGTGACCTCAGAGGGCGAAATCTCGATCTGCACGCTGGGCTAGGGCTCCCCTCTGCGGAGGGCGGCGGGGCTCTTCCCAAGCCGTGTAGACCCAAGGAGCCCCTTGGTGCTGGCTGGCGCCGTCTGCGGGATCTGGCAGAGACCGGCTTTCTGGCCGTGAAGAAGCCCACTGAGGCCGAGGCTCTTCTCCCCTCAGTCCTTCTCATCCCCCGCCATCGCCTTATCTCTTTGGACTTGAGAAGATCCGCTTCGAGGACCGGCCTGCATCCAAAGGAAGACCAGTTCGTAACTGGCAGCTTGGCCGGGAGCCCCCGATTCCCCCTTCCTACTTGATATTAGCCCCAGTCCGGTTCTGGGACGTAGGGACTGGGTCGGGGGCCTCCCCAGCCTCCCCAGGTGCTCCCGGGGCTCTTGGCCTCGCTGCACCTCCCAGTGGAGGTGGTGGGCGAGCGCGTCCTCGCGGGGGCTGAGGGCGGACGCTGTCAGCCCCTGGGCAGAGGTCATGGCCGAACGCCTTGCCCCGTGTGCCTGCCATACACCTTCCCTCCCTGCCCGGTTACCCCGCACCCCCTCCTCTCGCTCACTCGCTGGGTCCTCTATCCCCCTGCTGGCTTTGCCCGCAGGTCAGGTGTTGCCTGTCACGTCTGCGAGCAGCTGGCTCGCCTCCTCCACGCCCTGGGGACCACGGCCTGGGGAGCTTTGGCCTCGGGCCGCTGGTGCCGCCTTGTGGCCCCCGGCACCCCCGCCAGGGATCTTTTTAGCTGACCCGGGGCCTTGGGCTCCCTGCTCCCTCCAGGGTCTCAGGCCCTGGGGCCCTGGCGCTTTTCCTCCCGCTGGCCCTTCTCCTCTCCCTGGTCAATCCAAGGCCGCCCCAGGCGGGTTTCCTGACAGGCAGGTTCTGGGTGCCCCCAGGGTCCCCGCTGTTGCCTTTGTTGAACGGCGCTTTTCTCGTGGCAGGTGGCCGCCAGCCCTGGGTCCCAAGCTTCGTTACCCGCCTTCTCTGCCGAGTCCCCCATGCAGGGGCTGGGCTGTCACGGACCAGGCCAGTCCCGCCGCCTCCCCGACGGCCATCGGGACTCGCTCCGGGGCGGTCGCAGTGCCCTCAACAGCCCCTCCCCGAGGCCCTCGGCCGCGAGCTCCCGCCGCCCCTGGTTCTGAGAGGGTCGGTCTTCCGGCAGCCGGGACCCCGGGCCTCATCAGTCGGCTCGCGGACTTGGCATTGCAAACAGTCGGCTGTTGAGAGAGGGTTGACGAGGCAGAAGGGGTTGAGGGACAGCGGCAGAGGCGGTTACAGGCGCAGCCCTGACCGCTGCGCCACTGAGGGCGGCCCTCCCGTTCGGGGCGGGTCCCTGAAGCCTGAGTCAGAGCCGCGTCTCCCCGGGAAAGGTCGGTCTGTCCTAGCCGCGCCCGGGGGCCGCTGGAAGGGGGATGCCCCCGAACGGGGAGAGTCCGCGGGGACCCTGCCCCGTGGGCGCAGGAGAGCCCCGGAGGGGACTCGGGCCCCCAAACCAGTGATGGTGAGGGGATGCAGGCCAGGGGGTCCGGGACCCCCTGGCTCCCGTGGGACAGCTGGACGTGGCAGGTGGGAAAGCTCTTTTCTTTCTTCCTTTTTTTTTTTTTTTTTTTTTTTTGCTTTTTGTCTTTTTAGGGCTACGCTGGCAGCATATGGAGGTTCCCAGCCCAGGGGTTGAATCGGAGCTGCAGCCGCCGGCCTGCACCACAGCCACAGCCACGCCAGATCCGAGTCGCCTCTGTGACCGACCCCACAGCTCACACCGGATCCCCTACCCACTGAGTGAAGCCAGGGATCGAACTTGCATCCTCGTGGATTCTAGCCAGATTCGTTTCCGCTGCACCACGACGGGAGGGGAACTCCCGGAAAGTGCTTTTCTTACGAAGTACGAGGGCCGCCTGGCCCGTGGCGACCGACGTCCCGGCTCTCGTCCCCAGTCCTGCATCATAACGGGGAGGGAGGGGCCCCAGCCAAGTGACCCGCCCCGCCCCCCCAGCTTCGCTCAGCTGGTTACTAGGGAATTTTACCCGGAAAGTGAGAGTGCTTGGCGGGGAGCCCCTTGCGCAGCCACTGCGGCCCGCCGGCCCGGCTCTCAGGGCGGGATGCCGAGGCCATGCACCTCCGCCCCCCCCCCCCCCCCCCCCCCCCCCCCCCGTGCCCAGACTCCAGGGTCTCCGCCTTCGCGTGGGCGGATCCGGACACCTGTGAAGGCCACCAGCGCCTCCGTCTGCGCCCCGAAGCGAGGCCGAGGTGCCCGTGGGATGGCGGTGGAAGGGGCAGAAGCACTGGGCCGAGAGCTGTCGGCCGCCTCCGGGGATGGGCCCGCGAGGCCGCGGGCTTTCACAGCAGAGGCCGGACTGAGGGCCGTAGGTGGAGGCTTCCCAGCCCAGGGAGGACCTGCGAAGTGTTTGTAAATAGTCCATCAGCGTGGGAGGCCGTGGTCTGAGGACGCTGACCGCTGCTGCTGTTCGGAGCCTGGGAGGAATTCTGGACGGGCCTCGTCCCCGCGCTGCCTGAGCGGGGTCTGCTCTCCCACGCAGGTGAACGGCCGCCCCGTGCTTCGATTGAGGTGCCCGCCGGTTCTCTGAGGGGAAAAAATAAAGCTGTCCTTGTTTTACAAATCTGGTCTTTCCGGGACCAGAGAGGTGGCTCCAGAAATAAGGCGCTGGTCCTTTCCCACGCCCGCCTTCCCTTAAGACACTTGCGAGCAGCGGCCTGGAGTCCTGGGAGAGCCTGGCCTTCCTGCTGTGCCTTTGAGATGCACAGATTCTACCTGTTTTCTCCAGGAACCAGTTTGTAGTCCTCCGTCCTTTCAAAATGCAGATTCAGGAGAGGGCCAGCAGAAGTCGTCAGCGGTCTGGACAGGGGCCTCGACTGGTTTCATCTGCCCGAAACCCGCTTTGAATCCAGCCTCTTGTGACTGGATTTGGCATCATTATGCCTGCCTCACGGCTGAGACTTTGGGATGGGAGCTAGGAGTCTCTGTTTTGTGTGTTTACATGGATCTCTGTGGGTATTAGACGTGTGGCATTGCCACAGTTAATTCATACAAGAGTTCTATTTAATTGGCTTAAAGGAAATTAAGCGCTTATGTAAACTCTCAGAACTGTAAGAGAATCTGGTGCAGTTCGGGTTCGTGTGACCTGGGAAGTCCTCAGTACCACGTTGACGGCTGGTATGGAGGCGCCTTGAGCTTGCTGGTTGGATGCACACAGGCGCGTCTTTAGGGTCCCCAGTGACACAGTGTAATACTGCCGCTGCACCTAGGTGTTCTGGAGGTCAACTATGGCCTTATTATATCAATGACAAGTTTGTCAGCAAGGGGAGTAAGTGACGCCAGGTGAGGAAAACTTGTAAGGAAGTGAACGTAAACCAGGTAAGAGTTCTTAGGTAAAATCTCTGGAAACAATTATGTTTTGGGAACGTCTGTTGACAATAATCTCTCCAGATCTGGGCAACTTTAAGTCAAATGGTGAGAACTCATTGACTGTCTGGGTCATTTCAAATAGGATGAAACGTTTTCTGCCGATTGCCGGGTGGGCCTGCGTTCGCCCACCTTTGCCTTCGGAGAATATGAAAACGAAAGGTTGCCAGGCAGGAAATGAGGGTTTGATGAGCAGTAAAAATTACTTGCTGCTTGCTGGTTTTGCTAGAGATTAAGATTTTTAAGGATTAAAAGGATACGTAATTAAAGCTACTAAAAAATAAGAAACGTTCCAGTATGCCAGGAAAAGTCAGGTGTACTTTCAGAGACAGAAAGTCTGAGGGATGGAACGCATCTGTGAAAAGGAAGAAGAAAGACAGTCATGTGTCCTGCAACTGGTTGCTTCAGCATGGAAGGAAAATCAGGGACAAAATAACATGGATACAGAAGTATGTAGAAGGTTCTTTGCCGAGAAACCCCGGGGCACCTCAGAGAGACAGCAGGTTAACTAGGCTATTTGACATCGTAACTGTGCTGTGGGCCAGGGTTGTTCATACAGACGTTCTAGAACTTACATGCTGTTTCTAAAATCTGGATATGTCCTGGTGGATGAGGCTGTCAGTCAGAGTTTCTTTATCAATTACCCTGTGATCAGGTGTTTAACCTGCCTTGTGAGTCTCTGGTCGTTTATGGGCTTTTGCTGGCCACACTCGCTGTTGCAAAGGGGCTTCGTCCAAAAGAGTCCTGAGGAGGGCTGTGTCCAGAGGATGGCTCTGAGGGTTCGGATCCAGCCCGTAGCTACCCCTCCTCCCTGCAACGAGCAGCCGTGCGCCCCTGGGCCCCGTCCAGCCCCGGCTCCTCTGCTTCGCTTCAGGTTGGGGAGTGAACCCCCACGGGAGACGAGACGGGGAGGAGGCGGCTGGGCGCAGCCGGTAAGAACCACAGGACCCCCAAAACCTGGCTGGCGCCCACTAGGCCCGGGATGGAGGAGGAGCCGCCTGGGCCTCGGGCCTCACCGCCTGCTTCTTGTGCTGTGTTAGCGTCTGAGCGACAAGGACGGTTCGCGCCCCCATCCCGCCCCCTTCACCAAGAGTGTTAGACTGTCCCTCCCGCTCATGAGCCCCTGGAGCTGGCCCGCCCGAAAGGCTGACCCCCCACCCCAGGGCCGCTCTCACCCGCCCGCGCCTGGGGCTGCCTCTCGCCTCCCGAGACGCCCGCCTCTGGCTGTGGGGTCTGCGTCTCCAAATAAACGTGCTGTGCTTCCTTCCGGCTCGCGCTGGACTCCTGTCCTGCGCAAAGCGAGGACTCTCACTGCGTGGCCTGTCCCAGGGATGCGCTCGAGACCTGGACGGGACCACCCTCCCTCACCACGCTTTGTTTCCTGCAGCACGTCTGGCGTTTTGAAAACCTATTTTTAATTGTGCTTAACGCAAGAGTTCGCATCTGACCTGTTTCTAAGCGTCAGGTGGAGTCACGTGTCGTCCAGCAGCTCTGCCGAGCTGCACCTTGCAAAGCCGCAACTCCCCACTCGTTAAGCATCAGTCCTCTTTGTTAGATGTTTTTGCAGCGAGGTGGTTCTCATTTGCTGCTCTAAAGGGAGAGATGGGAAGAGACAAGTGTTGGTATACGTAGTAACTGTGCATACATGCAGATATGAGTGTGTACACATGTTAACATTTTATGTGTAATAAATACAGATGTGAACAAACTCTGTAGAAGTTACTATAAAACTGCCCTACGTCGAATGCACGCATACCTGGGTCTGCACACATGTAATTTACAAGCAGCCTTTGGAGACTGTCAGGTGCGCAGGTGACACGGAGCTTGACCGCCTCTGCAGCGCCCTTCCTCACTGCGGTCCAGATTCCAGGTCTACTCCCATCATCCTCTTCCTCCCTGACCCGGTCGCTGGGTGCCAGTTTGGCCTCTGCCGGGTGCAACACCCGCTACTTTTCACCCTGACCGCCCAGCCCAGTGAGACAGCCACACTCCTGCCTGGTGACGTGCCCACTTGGCCTGTGTCCCAGCAGCCCGAGGCCTTGGGTCCCCGCCCCTCTCACGCACCTGATGCCCCCCAGCAGGGCCCTCAGCACCTTGGTTAGGGCTCGTCCTGTCCACCCTCCATCCTTGAGGCTGCACGGCTGTCAGTGGAGAGGGTAGCTGCGTGGCCTGCAGCTGAGGGGAGCCCCCAGAAAGGACTCGGCCTGGGGTTCAGTTGGGCCGCTTGGAGTCTGAAGGCCAGGGTGGGGCGCCTCACCCGGGAGGGGGCGGGAGGGCGTTCCGGGTGGAAAGGAGGCTGGGCGGGGGCTGGGCTGGCTCTGGCCGAGGGGCACCTGGAGCTCAGGCTTACTCTCCTGGATGTGGGAGCAGGACTTGGGGGCCTTCCGGGGGTGCCCGGCTGGAATTGGAGTTTGGGACCTGCAACGGAGGCCTGGGGTGACTGGCGCCCTCATAGTCGCTGCATTTCTGCTTCCGTGGCGCGGCCTAGTGGCCTCTCAGGCTACAGCGGGCCCAGGCTCTGCAGGAGACCATGTCCCGGTGGCCCAGCCCCAGCCCCGCCGCTTCCTCCCCTGCGTCCTGGGCCCCCTTCCCTTCCCGCACGCCCTCCCTGGGGCACACGTGCTCTTTGGGGCTCCCTGCCCCCCTTAGACGGCCCCCCTGTCGCAGTGCCACTTTGCCTGGAGCCAGGGCAGCCCCCTCGGCGCGTCCTCTGGGGCCGCAGCTTCTGGAATGTGCTGAGTGGTTATGCCAGGTTCCTTGGGGATCAAAGACAGACAGAGAGATGGGTCCTGGGAAACTGGACAGACGCTGGGGGTCTGCAGACAGCGGTGTCCTGTTCGTTTCCGAAGGCGGTTCTCCCCGAGGCCCAGCTGTCCGGCTCAGCGGGGAGAGTGTAAGTCGCAGATGACGCCTGGAGTGAAAGGGGCCGGGACAGCGCTGGGCCTGGACCCTCGTCCCCCACGTTCCCAGGGCCCCCACCCTTGCTGGCCTGGCCCACTCCCCGTCCCGACCGCGCTAGCGCTCTCCCGGCCCTCTGCACCCCGCGTGCCTGCCCTCTCCTTCCTGAGGCCCGAGGCCCACCGGTGCCTTCCGTGGACGCCCAGGCTCAGCTCTGAGCCCCAGCGGTGCCCCGATCTTGCTTGCAGGGCCACCTTGGTCCCCCTGGCGTCCCCGCCGCGGGTCGGGCGGAGGGCGCGGTGTCCCCAGGGTCTGTGGACTGCTGGCTTTCCCCTGCCGCCCTGCTTTGTCTGCACTGCCTCCTCCTCTGCCTTTTGAAACACAAGGAAAACTTGAGAACCGGGCATTTTGATTTCCGTAGAACTCCGACTCCAGAGAAAATGAGAGGCCTTGAGATGAGTAAGAGTTGAAGCGGCGTGTGGAGGTGGCGGCCAGCTCGCAGCTCGGACCGCCATCGGGGCCGGGACCCCTCGCCTGCCTGTGCGCGGGCCGCGTCCTGCCCGAGGCGGGGCCTGGCCTGAGGGGCGGCTGGGTTCTTCACCCCTCGGCTCTGTGCGGCCGGCCTGGAGACGGTGACAAGGGGGGTCGGGCCTGGGGCTCCTGCCCGCCCGGCTCTGGGCCGAGTGCGGCTCTGCCAGCGCTAGGACACCCGGGGGCTCTCCGTGGGACCTTGCCTTACGTCAGGTGACGTGGGTGCGTGGACCTTCCGTGGCCGGGAGGACCTCGGGGCGGGCGCGGCCAGCCTGACGGGACAGCCGTTGAGCAGCTGTGGATGGTGCTTCTGGAGCCGGCTGCTTGTAGACTCGTGTGAGGGCGACGCCCCCGGACCGCGGGGACAGGGCCCCCGCCCCGTCCCTGGCATTCGAAGCCGGCAGGAGGGTCCAGGCGACGTCCTCCTGGACTTGCGTAGCTGACGTCAAAGGCGACTGGCCAGGGACGAGGCCGGGGACAGGGCCCGAGGAGGTGATGTTGGAAGAACCGCAGGCCCCGCGACTGCAGTCACCCAGCCGCGGGGAAGCCTGGCCGTGCCCAGGACCAGGCGCCGGCGTGTCCTTGGGCCCCAGGAGTGGCCGTGGCCCCGCGTGTCCGTGGCCGGGCCTGGCTGCTGGCGGGGCCGAGGGGCCGCTCTGTCCGGGACGGCTCGAGCCCTTTGCAGGGAAGACCCCTCTCTGCCTCTGCTGGAGCGCCAGGCGGGTGACACGCTGGCCTTGCCCTTTGCTGACCTGCCGTCCGCTCAGTGTGCCCTGAGCCTCTGGCTGGGGCTGGCTCATGATCCATGACAGCGGCCTAGCGTTCCTTTGCTCTCTGCTGGGTTTTCCCTCCGCTTCGCCGGGGTATAGCTGACAAAGCTGTGACACGCCGTGGAGCCATCCCCGCTGTCCCCGTGGTGCCCGTGTCCATCACCTTCCTGGTCCATCACCAGGGGACCGGCTGACGGGGAGAGTGCGTCCGGCTCCGCCCGGCAGCGCCCCGTGTGCAGGACAGTGTCTCCCTGGGGCCGTAGTGTGCCCACCTCACCCCTGGGAGTTTAGTTTGACCGGCGTCATGGTCCCCAGCCCTGCCCTGCGGCCGTTGTCCTGGCTTCCCTCACCTGTGGCCCCTCGGCTGTGTTCAGGGACACAGTGCAGCTGGCGGTGTCAGGGTCCGAGGCCGATGCAGTGCCGGGGGCGGAAGGGCAGGACCTGGCCCTGCCCCCATCTGCTCTCCGCCCGGCCCGCGCCCGCGCCCTCCCCTGGGCGGCGGCTGGGAAGGTGCGTTCGGGGCCAGTGCCTCCTTGCTCTCGTGGCCGGCGGTGACACGTCTAGAAGGTTCCTCCCTGGGGCGGGAGGGAGGCCTGCTGTCCCGCGCTGCTGATGAGTGTGCGGGTCCTGCTCTGATCTTCTCTGAAACCGCGCTCCGCCTCCGCCGCTGCTCTGAGGTCGCGTAGCGCGGGACGTTGAGAGCGAGCCCCCTGGGACACAGCCGGCGCCTCCTCTTAAGGTCCTGCTTCGCGTCCACTGGGGGCAGGTTCGCTCCTCTTCCTCTGTCGTCGTCTTCGTCCCTTCCTTCTGGCATCTCTGTCTCTGTTCCCCGTCGGCGGCGGAACCCCCACGTGTCCAGTTAGGAGATTTGCGCGGCCGGGTCTCGCGGCTCCTCTGTGGCGGCTTCGTCCGACTCACCTGCCGAAGCGCCGGCGAACCTCCTCGCGGCCTGACCGCCTCGCGCGGGCGCAGGTCAGGGCTGTGTTTCGGCCCTGGTGCCACCGTTCTCCCTGTCACTCAGTAGAGGCGCTCCAGGTCCCTCGATTTCTTCTAGGGTCAGTTTTTCTGTTCAGGTCCTTTTATTTTTTCTTGCTTCAACTTTTCCTTAAGTCGCTGGTGAATTATTGCTCATATATAAGGAGGAGGGGAAGGTAAGCTCCCGATGGACTCAAGGTGTCAATGTAGAAAGCAGAGCAGTAGAAATCCCCGGAGGCAGGGAGTTCCCACTGTGGCTCAGCCATGAGGATCAGTAGCCATGAGGATGCCGGTCCAATCCCTGGCCTCGCTTACTGGATTAAGGGTCCGGCATGGGCACAAGCTGTGGTGTAGGTGCTGCTTGGATCCAGTGTGGCTGTGGCTGCGGTGTAGGCCGGCAACTGCAGCTCTGATTCGATCCCTAGCGTGGGAACCTCCACATGCCACAGGTGCGGCCCTGGGACGAATTAAAAAGAAGGAAATCTCCAGGGGCATCCACCCGCAGCAGGGTCCCCAGACGCCACAAAGGGCGCGTTTGCCAGGGCAACTCCCCAACCTTTTGATTCGATGAAGATGCTGTTAACAAAGTCCAGGCATAAACGGTTTGGGGAAAGGTGTCACATTGGACGGATAAAGCATAACGCTTCTGTTACCCAGAGGCCTCCGGGAAACTGGAAAGACAAGTTTAGAAACTTCGCACAAACTGGGCAGCCCAGAGAGCAAGTCAAGGCGCAGAGAAGCCCAGCTCCCTGCTTGCATCTTGGGGAGATGCAGACACGGGGGGGGGGATTGTGCTGCAGGAAACGGATCGCGTCCGTGCAGGAGGGCGTCAGGGGGAAGCAGTCCCCGCTCGTGGGGCTGCAGCAGGTGTGCATGGAGGCACCTCTTTGGAAGTCATGCCGCCGACATTTTCTGAACTGGGGACCATGCCGGGTCCCCGGACTTGGCTTCCACTCCCGGACGGTGCTCCTCGGGAGCCCCAGACCAGCACCCGAGGGTGCCTGCGCGAAGCGGCCTCGCAGTGAAGCTCGTGGGAGGAAACCTGCGCCCGGCGGGAGGGAGTGGTGGCTAAAGTGTGCTAGACGTCTCATTAAATGAGAAGAGACATCGGGACACCTGTGTGATAAAGTTTCATTTTTGTAAGCCAGACAGTGGCCGCCTGGAGGGAGGGTTGGCGTCTCTGTGTGGGGACGTGTGTATATCTTTGTGTGCGTATCTGTGTGAGTGTGTGAGAAAAATGGAGAAAAGTGTGGGCTGTATTCATGCCCAGATTGCCTGCTATGGTTGGTGGCGGAGAGAGGAGGAAAAAGAAGAAGACCCAATTGCTCGGAGAATAAAGAGGTGCGTGCATCCATTTTCGTGAACTGAACGTCGGGCGGTGTGCGTTTCTGTGTAAATAACGTGGGAAGAGCACGCAGCCCGCGCTGCTGGGCGGGGAGGCCCGGAGGTTGCAGGGTGGTGTCCGGGGCGCCTCTCTGCCCCTGGCTTTGCAGGCTGGTCCGACTGGGAGCCGTGGCCGGGGAGACAGGCCGCCCTTGTCTCTGCTGCAGCCTTGCAGTTTCTGAAGGAGGGACAAGGATGAAGTAAAGGAGTGAGGGACCTGGAGGGGCATAGCCTCGCCCCCTGCCGACTGACTCCTCCCCCCTCACTGTTTGGGGTGATGCTGCTTTTCTCCCACGACCCCCATTCAGTGAGACGTGGGGGCAGTACGCAGGGGCTGAGCTCAGCATTGTCGCGCCCAGGGCCCGGAGCCCCATGAGGTCACAGCATCGGGCCCCGCCTGCCGGTCCCCGCCCTGCCTGTGTTGTACCTGTGAAGGGCACATCTCCAGGCCCCTACCTGCCTGCTGGAACCTTTTCCTCTAAAGTTATTTTATTTAGCAGCTAAAGGAAACAAGTATCTGGACACTTTATCCACATGGATCCTTAATCTAAATAATTTATTGGAGTTCATGTTGTGGCTCAGTGGAAACGAACCTGACTAGGATTCGTGAGGATGCGGGTTCAATCCCTGGCCTCGCTCAGTGGGTTAATGATCCGGCATTGCTGTGAGCTGGGGTGTAGGTCGCAGATGCGGCTTGGACCTGGCGTTGCTGTGGCTGTGGTGTAGGCCGGCAGCTGCAGCTCTGACCTCATAACCTAGGAACTTCCACGTGTGCTGCAGGTGAGGCCCTAAAAAGCAAAACAAAGCAACTCAAGAATTTATTTATGTGGCTATTTATCAATAAAGAGACATAGCCATCTACCCGGAAAAGATCCAGAGAGCTGGGAAGCTGTGTTTTCTGGTATAGAGAGAGAGGTTTGGTGCGGGCAGTCGTCCCGTGTGTGTGTGTGTGTGTGTGTGTGTGCGCGCGCGCGTACGCGTGTGCACGAGGTGGGAGGGGCTGGTGATCCGGTGCTCACGCCCTTTCTCCTCTCAGCGTCTGACCTTCCCGCCCCGCCAGGATGGGCGGAAGACGCCTGGCCCCGTAGAAATCCAGCCCTCTGCTCAGTGGAGCCTGCTCTCGGATTTAGTGAAATTCCCACCAGAACACTCGAAATGGAAGTTTTATTACTTTCAAGTATAGAGTCTATTATGACACAGAAATGTAAATCTGTCCCAACAAATTATGGGGAAAAAAAAAATCTTGTCTTCTGCTCTGTGACCGTCCATCATAAAATGACACTCTGACAAAACATAAGTGTGAGGCCTTAGAGCCCATATTTCTTGAAGGCTGTCTGCTGAACAAAGCAATGCCTATTTGAAAAGCATTCTCTTTCTATTTAAAGAGAATAGAGAAAAGTCATAGAGTCAACCGTTGGTTTTTGATCAGAAATTAAATTTACATGAACCTTAAATTATTTAATTGAAGTGTTTAAATTAAGGTGATTTCATGTCCACCTTTCTGTCTGATAACCAGACTGAGGGCCTCCTGGGACTCGCCCACCGTGGACTTGAAACCACACGTCCTGGGCCAGTCCCGGGAGGTAATTTGGCAAATACTTTCCGTGCCCAGGCTGGCTGTGAGGTTACAGTAACCAGAAGGCTGGGATGTGCATCCCTTGCCTGGAAAGTCAAGAGGAAATCGCGCAGGTGGAACGGGTCAGCCAGGAAGGCGTTGTTTTGACTCTTTCTTTGATGCAGGAGGATGGTCCTTTCAGTGGCTGGTGCTCTGTTTTCCAGCCAGAAGCATTCAGGTGGGTGAGTTTCCACCTCTTCACTGATTTTTCGTGTGGTTGGGGAAACAGAAGGTTGCCAACCCCCCACCCCCCCGCCCCCGGTTCCTCCTTCGGCGCCCGGGGGACCTGTCTCAGCTTGAAACAGCAGGGGCTCGCTCCCCCGGGTTTAGGATTCCACACACGTGGGGTCACACGGTTTGCACCCCTGGGTGTCTGTCTGCCCTGGCCCCGCGGTATCTTCCATCTGTGCTGCTGCTGCTGCTGTTAGGTGCCTGGGTAATTCCAGATTCGGAATGTTTACTGAGGGAAGTATTAGCTTGCCTTGGGCGGCAGTAACGCTCCATTCCATTCTTGTTTCGGATGATGATCGCTGGCGCAGCGGTTCCTTGATTCACAGCTCACTTACCTTTTGCTGCTAAGGGACACGTGCGAGGTTTCCAGCTTTCAGTGACCACAGACTAGGCTGCTGTGTCACCGGTGAGTGGCTCTGAGGAGCAGGTGCGTGCCTCTGCCGGCGTGTGCCTGGGTGGCTTTGCAGGCAGCACGTCCCCCGCACATTTGAGGCGGAGACAGACTTGCGGTTGTGCCCGCGCTGGCCAGCCTTGCTGGGCTCCGCTTTGCTGTTAAATGCGAGCTCCTGGCGGGATCCCGTTGTGGCGGCTTTAATTTGCAGGCTCGGAGCACCTGTCCTGGGGCTGGGGGTGTGAGTGTGTGTGTGATTGACCATTTGGAATCCTCTTTTGTAAAAGTGCCTGTTCGTAGCTTTTGCCCACTCTTCATTTAGGTCGTCTGCCTTTTTGGGGATGATTTGTGAGAATTACTTATTTTGGATCCGGGTCTTTTGCCGACTGCACTGGGCGGGTGGTCTCTTGCTCTCTGTTGCCTTTTCACACTTCTGCTGGGGCTTTGAATAAACTGCAGTTCTCACTTTTGATGCGGTATAAGGTGTCATTTTCTTTCCTCTGTGGTCGGTGCCTTAAATTTTTTTTTTATTTTTTTCTTTTTTTTGGCCGCCCCGTGGCATATGGAGCTCCTGGGCCAGGGATCAGATCCGAGCTGCAGCTGCAACCTGAGCTGAAGCTGCGGCAACAGCGAGTCCTCATCCCAGTGTGCTGGGCTGGGGATCAAACCCGCTTCCCAGCGCTCCCAAGACACCATCCATCCCGTTGTACCACAGCGGGAACTCCAGTACAATTTTTTTAATTAAATAGCTAAGAAGTCTTTGTCTACCTGCAGATCCCTTTCTTTGTTGTCTTTTAGGCGAGACTTTCTTGTCTTACCCGTAACACTTAGGTCTGTGATCCAACCCAGACTAGTTTCTCGATGGTGTGCCGCCCTGGTCACGGGTCACCTCCGCTTCCATGAGGGTAGCGGTTGGTTCAAGCACTGCTTATTGAAAAGACCCAGCCTGTTTCCCTGTGGATTTGGGTGCCTTTGTCATCATCATATTACCATATTTGTGATGGTCTCACTCTAGAATATCCTGTGCCTTGATTTATTTATTTGTACGCAGAGTCTTAATTACAGAAGTTTATAACAGATCTTGACAGTAATGTACCTCCTCCAGGTCTGTTTTCCCTCAGGATTGCTATTGGGGGACCTTTGTTCTTCCATGTGAAATTTGACATTAATGCGTCAGTTTTCAAAAACATTCTGGTGGAATTTTGTTTGAGTTGCATCGACTACCGGTTAATCTGGAGAGTGCTGACGTCTTAACCACACTGGGTTTTCCAGCCCACGTGTGTGGCGAAGTCCTCCGTTCATTTTGATCTGTAACTTGCCTTGTAACGCCTCATAGTCTAATGTGTGGAGTCCTCCTAGACCTTCTGGTGGATCTAGCCCTGGATTTTTGCCGATACTGGCTGTTACTGTAAGTGGCATCTTCTTGCAGAGCGTATTTAGTCTGCTTATTGCTGGTGTGTAGAAACGCAGTGAATTTTTGTATATCGACCTTGTGGCCACAGACCCTGTTAAGTTCATTCAGGAATTCGGACAGCTGTCAGTAGCCTGTCTGTGGACAGTGTGTGTCTTGTCCCCTCCCGTCCTTGTGCCTTTCATTCCTTTTTCTTGCCTTGTTGCCCTGGCGAGCGTCTCCAGGATGGTGTCGAACGGCAGTGGTGATGGGGTGTCCTGACCTTATCCCCGGTTCTGGGAGTGGCTTTCTGTTGCCTTCGGCTGGTGACTCGTGTCCTCTGTCCTGCTTTGGGCGCTGCAGGCTGTGTGGCCCTTGGCTCTCTCTTTGGTCTCACAGACGGCTTGCTGTTCCCCCACCAGCCTTCCGGCCGAGGCTGTGGTCAGAGGCGTGCGGCCTTCGAGCTGCGGTCCTTCTTCGCCCGTGTGCCGGGAGCAGAGGTCATGGTGAGTGAGGAGACGTGCCCTCGGCAATGCCACCTTCTTTGCGGTCGCGTAACAAGATTTTATAAGGGACTGTTCTCTCAGGGATTCATAGTTGCTGAGCCTTTTACTCTTCGGAAGGTGTATGGCTTCTTCTGTGGAACGAGGTTGACTGAGATTTCCAAGGGCGGCCGCAGGAGGGAAGAACGGCAGGCCGCGCTGGGGCCAGAATGTCCGGTGAAGGAGATGTCAGCACGCACCGGGGTGGTGGTGATGCTTGGGCTCCGCCTGTCCTGTTTGGTGCCTGTGCGAATCCATGCTCAGTGTCAGAGGCTGCTTAATTCGCGGAGTGGCCATGCCCAGCTTTCCCAAAGTGCTGCTAAGTCAGAGTTACGGACCGCTTGCTGCTGCGCACCCTCCCAGTGGGGCCTCTCGTTTATGTCATGAATCAGGAAAGGACGTAATCCTAAAAGCAGTCGTGTTTCCCGGGGCGATGGTCGACCGTTTGTCTGCTGTTCTCAGAAGTCTCTTCTTGGTTAGAGATGTACCGACAGCAATTTCAGACGTTACTCGTGAACTTAAGCTCTTGGAATTTTTGAGATCTCGACGCCACGTGTTGTCCGTGTGTTTTCATAGAAAAGCGATCATCTGCGGGGTATTGGAGTGTCATTAGATGTTTCCGTCAGGATAAAAGGGTCACTTGCATTTTGTGACCAGGTTAAATTACTAGTGTTTTTTTAAATGGTGACTCTTACATTGGATCATTCGGAGACTTTGCCCCTAAAGAGATGCTGATGGAAGGGGACGGAGGAGAAGCAAGTGTGGCAGCTTTTTTAAGGCAGGGTATCCTCTTAGCCTGAATAGTAAGGATTTTGCCCTCAGTCTGGGGCAGGTGGCTTTGCCTCCTTTGCCAGGAGTTCATTTAGTTTTCAGCTGTAAAATAACTTGCCGTTGTCTTCTTTGCCCCGCCACCGTCACGAAGATACGCTAAGTCCGCATTTAACCAGGCTTGGCCGGCAGGGCAGCTGGTGACCACGGCAGGGCCTGGGGCTGGGAGGGGACTACGTGGGGGGAGCGGTCCCCTCAGGCCCTCCTCAGGGCCCGAGCCCTGGCTCTGGGAGGTGGAGGGGGCCAGGCCTGGGGTGGCATGTCATCTTGGCCTGCCCCAGACCCTGTACGGCTCAGAAACCTTCAGGGGGCTTCTGCTTCCCGTGAAACAGAGAACATGGTATTATGTGGAGCCCACTGCTTATTACAGAACTGGATTCAGAATAGATGACACCAAAGGGAAATCTCATGTGGCAGGAGGGTGGCCCGGGTGTACCCGTTGTGAGAATTGCAGTTACCTTTGGGCCTTGCGGTGTGTGTGAGAGGAGGCGGGGCTGAAGCGGGGTGGCCGGGTTCGGGGGCTCCCTGTTCCGCTCTGTTTCCTTCGCAGGGTCTGGAATTTCCGTGACCCAAACCCTGTACCATCTTAAATTTGAATTGCAAATATCAGTACACACGTGTGTGTGTGTGTGTGTGCTTTACTTAAATATTTCTCTCGCTCGTCCCATATCCAAAAAATAAACATTTAAAACCACCTCAGGATGTGGGAGAAAACCCAAATGAAATCTAAACACCGACACACGAATCGAGTTGTATCGCAAAAGCTATGCCGCTGCGCTGCGGGGCGCGGAAGAGGAGAGCTGCGGGGCCCGCGTGGGAAGGGGTCGTGGCCTGGCGCCGGGGCGCGGGAGGCGGGAGGAGCTGGGCCTGGGTCCCCGAGGAGCATCCCGATGTCTTTGGGGACCAGCGATTCTGGGGGTCGCTTTATCCTAGGATTGGGGACGAGCATTGAATAATGAGCAGCTTCCAGAAGGGAAGAACCAGGCTTTTCACTGGAGGCGGGGGTTTGAAAATCAGGAAGAGGGGACAGCTGAGATCCACCTGTGCTGCTGGACCAGAGTCCGAGGTGTCCCTGGACACGTGGGACGTTAAGGATACAAGCCGACGAGTACGGGTGTGTGAGCGCGCGGGTTGGCATCGGACGCTTTGCCTGCCAGGAGGGTCCCCCAGCAGTGACCACCGGCTGCCGGGTGCCCTGTGTACCCAGATCTATCCGTACACGGCTCTCCCAAAAAGGGACCAGGACACCTGGGATAAGTGGCTGATGACTAGGTCGCGACAGGACAGCTTGCGGAACTAGAAGTCAGGAAGTGCCAAAAAATGTAAATAAGAAAGATTGGGCGCGGGAGTTCCCGCTGTGGCTCAGTGTGTTAAGAGCCTGACACAGTCTCTCTGAAGGTGTGGGCGGGTTCAAACCCTGGCCTCTCTCAGTGGGTTAAGGATCCGGCGTTTTTGCCACAAGTTGCAGCGTAGGTCGTGGCTCAGATCCGGTGTGGCTGTGGCTGTGGCGTAGGCTGGCAGCTGCGGCTCTGATTTGCGCCCTAGCCTGGGGAGTCCCATATGCTGCAGGTGCGACTGTAAAAAGAAAAAGAGAAAAAGAAAGATTGGGGTGGAGGCCTGTTGGAAAAGCACAGGCACTTCCAAAGGTTGAAGAACAGAATAACAATTGTGTTGGAGTGTCACACGTGGAAAAAATAAATACCCGTGTATCCATGCTGACATAAAGAAGTGATTAAATAGCAGGCTGGATGACTGACAGTTCGTCCTGGCAGTGGAGGGAAGTTAAACTTGACCACTAGGCAAACACCAAGGCAACAAGGGTCGCAGCTGGGACCCCCAGTGGGGCCAGTAGCCACGAAGAAGCCCAGGGCCCCGGCTGTGGTCTTTGAGCTTTGGCAGGTTGGGTCTTGTAAAGCACTTGTGTTTCTTCTAACTTGTCAGATTTCCTGGCATAAAGTTGTTCGTCAGACTCGCTTCTGCGTTTAATATCTGGGTGGTCTGCAGTTAATCCCCTCTCATTCTGGATGGGGTTAATTTGTGTCTTGTGTCGTCTTTCTTTATTTTCCCCGGTCAGTCTAGCGAGAAGTTGATCGGTTTTCCTATCTCAAAGAATCAGCTTTTAGTTTCGTGGATTTTTTTCCCTTTGTTTCTGCTCTTTGTTGTCTTTTTTTCTGCCAATTTTGGGTCTAATTTATTCTTTTTTCTATTTTCTTAAGTGACACTTGAGGCCATTGACTTGACCTTCTTGTCTTAACGCAGGCATTGGGTGCTTTTTGATTTGTTGTGTTTCATTTTCATTCATTTCAGCATACTTTGTAATTTCCGTTTTAATTGCTTTTTTGACCCATGTGCTGTATTATTTATTTTCCAAATATTTGACTTTCCAGACACCTTTCTGTTATTGCTTTCTAATTTCAGTTTAGTCAGAGAACATCCTTTGTATAACCTGAGTCCTTTTAGATTTATTGAGACTTGTTGGCTGGCCCAAAGGACGGTCTAGCTTGGCAAATACTCTGTGCATTTAAAAGGAATATGTGATGAGTGCGTATTCTGCTGTTTGTGGAGTGTTCCTTTGGTCAAGTTGGGTGAGAGTGTTATTCACATATTCTCTGCTCTTACTAACTTTCTGTCTTCGTGTTCTGTTACCAAGAGCAGGGTGTTGAAACTTCCAACTATAGAATTGCCCCTTTCTCCTTAAACTTTTATTACTTTTTGCTGTATGCTCTGCTATCAGGTGCATATATGTTTAGGGGTGTTATGTCCTTTTGATGGCTTGACCCCTTGACCGTCATGAAATGGCCTTTCTCCCTGGCGATGGTCTCTCTTTTACTTTACTCTGTCTGAGGTTAATGTGAGCGCTATGGGCTTTCTTCTGATTACTATTTGCGTGATACATCTGTCCCCATATTTTACTTTTCACCTGTTCGGGTCCTTATGGAGAAAACACATCCCCTGTAGGCAGCACCTGGCTGCGTGCGTGATGCTCGAGGAGGTGTGTTTTACAGAGAGTGCACACCCTTCTCTCTGGATCAGTTCAGTCCTGCCTGGCACGTTCCTCTTTTATTCTGGAAGCAGGGGCTTGCTTTTTTGTTCATTCTGACAACCTGGAGCCTTTAATTGGGGGTGTTTAGACCATTTGATGTGGTCCTTGATAAAGTTTGGTTGAAGCTACCATCTTGCTTTTTGTTTTCCATTTGTCACTTTTTTGTTCTTTTTTTCTGCCTTCATTTGGATTGCGTAATTTTACTATTGGATTATGCTTTCCTTATAAATTGTTAATTACAGTTGTTTCTGTTTCAAGGGGGGGCTTTAGGATTTATCATCTGTATCTTCAGCGTGTCACCATCTAGCGTCATAGTTACACCACTTCATGTCTAATATTAGAACATGCAGCTTTTACTTCCATTCCTCCCCTCCTCATCACTGTTATTTTTGACATGTTTTCTTACATATGATGTAAACTTCTCAATACATGATTTTTTATTTAAACAGTTCTCTTTATTTTTAAAGTTTTTTTATAATGATTTTTAATCTTTTCCATTGCAGCTGGTTTACAGTGTCCTGTCAACCACACAGTTCTCTTTAAAAGAGATTCCGCCTGAGAGAATGTTTTATATTTACCCATGTGGTTCCCATGTCTAAAGCTCTTCATTCCTCTGTGCAGATCTGTGTTTCCATCTTGTATTGTTTCCCTTCTGCCTGGAGGATTCCTTTGACATTTCTTTTAGTATAGATATGCTGGTGATGAATACTTTCAGCTTTTTAATCTATGAAGACATCTCTGTTTTCACCTCTGTTTGAGAATGTTTTCACGGGGTGCAGCATTCTAGGCTGGCTGTGTGTGTGTGTGTGTGTGTGTGTGTGTCTGTGTGTGTGTGTCTGCCTGTCCGCATGCTTCCCTTTGAAGTATTGCTCCATTGTCTTCTGGCTCTCATTCTTCCCACTGAGAAATCTGCTGTTGTTCCTTGTTTTTGTTTTTCTGCCTGTGATGTGACTTTTTCTTCCCAGTTGCTCTTAGGACTTTCCTTAAGACTGATTTTAAGCAGTTTGATGATGTTGTTCCCTGGCGTAATTGTCATCATGTGTCTATGTCGGAGTCTGTTGAACTTCTTGGATCTAAGGGGGTTTATTGTTTTCATCAAATTTGAGAAATTTAAGCCATTAGTTCGTCAGATATTTTCTGTGTCCTCCGTGCACTGCCACCTGCACTGCTGAAACTCTCCAAAGCATCAGCTGGGACAGCCGGCGGTTTGTCGTGTTTGTTCCCCCTCCAGGGTCGCTGTGCATGGTGTCCAGTGTCTGTAAGCCATCGTTGCACATACTTTGTCTGTTTGAGCTGTTTCACGTGGGAGTGTAAATCTGGTCTGTGTTATTCTATTTTGACTAGAGGCGGAATTCTAATTGTCCCCAGGGAAACTGTCAAAACTCCATTAGAAGCTTTTGGCTCAAAATAAATAAGGATAGCATCAGTGGCTGATATGTAGGTGTTTCCCATGTGCTGGCCCTGACCGGAGCTCCTCCTGGGTTGTCCTGTTTAGTCCTTGTCGCACCCTGTGATGTTCAGATGCTGTTTCTTCATCTTCATCCCGTCCCTGTAGGTGAGGAAGTAGGACAGGGGGAGGTCAGGCACTCACTCAAGGTCACGTTCCTTTTAAAACACGGCCTGAGATTCACCTCTGGAGCCCAGGATGCAGGTGGTCTTGGCTCTTGTGGCTGTGCGCTCAGCTATTAGCTGGACGGCCAGTCAACAACTAACCAGAAGTTTCTGGTTAGGACTCTGGTTCCTCTCAGAGGCCCGGGGTGCAGGGTCTGTTGATAGACTCAGCGTGGCTGAAGTCGGAGGAACTGGGCTAAATGAGTCACCTGGGGGTTCAGCTGAGATCAGGGAGGGGACCCCCTTCCTGCTGTAGTCACCCTCCGGACCAGCCAGAACTCTGGACAGCTGTCCCTGTGCTGCATGGGCCTGCTTCCCAAACTCCAGGCCTTTCTGCCTGGTTGGTATTGAGAGCTGCTGGGTTGCGGGGGGGGCTGGTCTGTGTGGACTGTGTCGGTTACACCGGAGAGGACTGTGAAATGACGAGGGCACGTTTCCCATTGGGACTGTCTGGGTTCACCCAGCATCCAGAAGAGGCCTGGGTGTTAGGGGTGGACCGTGCTCCCCAGATGAGCGGTACTGACACCCTTACCCAGAACCGCAGGTCGTGACCCGTGACTGCTTCCGAGCTGGGGTTGCTGCCGCTGTGTTGGTCAAGGTGAGGTCATACTGAGGCCGGCTGAGCCCCTCGTGCAGCATGACCGTCCGTCCTTCTAAGGAGATGGCCTGTGAGGCAGAGACAGGGAGAGGCCAGTGCTGACCAAGGCAGGGTTTGGTCCTGCAGCTGCGACTGAGGAGGTCCCAGATGCCAGGCCCCCAGAGGCTGGAGGGACGAGGCAGGGAGGACGGCTTCGCAACACCTGGATTTCAGACTCCTCAGACGTCCCTGCCCCCAGAGCCGTGGACACACCTTGCCGCTCTTTTAAGCCACCCGGTCTGTGGTCCTTTTTCACGGCAGCCGTAGAAAGTAGACAGGTGTTCCACACACCTTTACCCAGGAACGACACACTCTCATGCCGTGGAGCAGCCCATGCCCCGCGGTACATGCGGGAGAGACATCAGTGTGCACAGTGGCCAGGCTGGGTCGGACTTGACTCTCCTTGGTTCACTGGTGCTTTCTGCCATCAAGGAACAGGCCTTGAAGACTAAGGACACTCCCAGGCTGGACGCGGTGACCCCTGGCGGTCACCCCCGACCTCGACTCTGCCTCCTGCCCCTTTTGGCCACTTGCTCTTTCCCGCAAGTGTTTATTGTGTGTTTTCCTCCATCTTTGTACATTTTGTTCCCGACTCTGTAACTCGAAAGCTTCCAGTCTTCCTTTTAACCTCTCTCATCGACTGGTTGCCACCTTTTATGAAGTTAAAATCCTACGTTTACTGGACTTTTTATTTGTTAGAAATTTTACTCTTTTCTTCTTCTTCTTTTTTTTTTTTGGCTGCAAACACGGTCAAAAGTTCCTGGGCCAGGGATCAAACCTGCACCAAGGTTGTAGCCTGTGCCACAGCTATGATAGTGCCGGATCCTTAACCCACTGAGCCACATAGGAACTTCTGCTTGTTTTTTAAACAACTATGGCGATTTTAATTGGAGTGACTATTCATTTTTGTGGTACCGGGTTATTAAATTGCAGTTTTGAATTGTCTGCTCTAGCCTCTTTTGTTCACGGGCCCAGGCAGTTTTCGAATGCAGGTTTTAGAGTGTGAGAGCTTTCAGAGCAGGTATGTTATATGAGAGCAGAGCCTGTGCCTCTGTTCGCTGTGCACTTGGGAGGCAAGTCCGCCTCAGCCTGGCAGCCCTGCGCGAGGTGCGAGCCCGCTGGATGTGGGGCGTCTGGCTTGGGGCTGGCGTGTCCGCTGCCAGAGGGCTGGCTCCTGTGGTGGATGGGGATGGGGCAGGAGCCAGGGCACGCAGTCTTTGGGCAAAACTCAAGTCTGGACTACAGCTACTCTGATTTGAGGATAAATAAGCAGAAATCGTGCCCACCACGGGGTCTCAAAAAGATAGCTCAGAATGAGGGGCCAAGGGCAATATTGTGAAATGTGGAAGACAGATACCTGTGTAAATGACCTAGGGTTAGAATAAAAAAAAAAAAGAAATTTCCAGACCTTGGCTAGGAAGACGAGCAGGAGCAGAGTCTCAAGCAGAGGAAGAGATAATGGAGTGAGTTGTAAAGGGAAATGTTTGAAAATAAAGAGCTTAAAGATTAGGTAAAATCTATATTAAAGCTCCCGGGTTTCCCAGCGGGTTAAGAATCCATCATTGTCACTGCTGTGGTGCGGGTTCCACCCCTAGCCTGGGAACTTCCCCATGCCCTGGGCATGGCCAAAAAAATCCGGATTAAAAACCATAAAGAATAGAACCGTTATCGTGGGGACAAGCAGCAGTGACATGGAGCACATATTTGCAAAGGTTCTTGGGAACCGGAATCCGGTACGATGTGCCGGTGGTGAGAGAGGCTGAATATCATGGAGCGGTTCCAGCCAGACAGTGTGGGAATCTCTGAAGGTGCCAAAACACATCTAACGAAAACAATAATCAAAACGTAATTGAAGAGCGTTTTCCTGGGTGGAAAGAAAAGACCCGTGTGTTAAAAGGTTCGTATTTGGAACAACAAAAAAAAAAAGAGACGCTTACGGTACACCTTCTGACAGCATTTTTGAATTTCAAGATTAAAGGAAAGAAAAAAAATCCTCGCAGAATCCAGACAGAAGAAAGTGACAAGAGCAACAGCAGCAGCACCACAGCTCGGCCCTTGAAGGTCGCCGGGAGAGGACACGCTGTTAGGCTGGCCGGGATCTTCTGCATCGGAGGGTGGGGCTGAGTCTGAGATTCTGAGGGAGAGACGGTTTGATCTGACACTTTTATACCCAGCCGAGTGGGATTCCTGTGTGTGGATGCAGAGCCATCGGCGGTTCTGAGGGTTCACGCAGCATACGCCGTCCACAGCGCTTTCGGAACAGCAGCGTTTCTTTCTGGTCAAGAGGTGAATCAAGATTCTGAACCTGAGATAATGAATCAGTGTGTTTCCTAAGGAATTAACTGGATTCAGAATTCCAGCCATCCAGATGTCAGTGACGGAGTTTTGGGTGACCAGCGACTGGAAACTGCCTAAGCAGGCCACTTTTGAAGAGAGATCCGTCACCTAATGAGGAGGAGACAGGCTTCTTTGGTTATGAGCCATAGGGACAGCAAGTCCCTTGGGTGGTGGGGGCCCCTGTACTGGGTGGTGGGAGTTCCTGTACTGGGTGGTGGGGGCCCTGTACTAGGTGGCGCGAGGCCCTGTACTGGGTGGCATGGGGCCCTGTACTGGGTGCTGGGGGGCCTGTACTGGGTGGCAGGGGGCCCCTGTACTGGGTGCTGGGGGCCTGTACTGGGTGGTGGGGATTCTGTACTGAGTGGCTGGGTGGTGGGGGGCCCTGTACTTGGGGGGAGGCCCGTACTGGTTTCTTTGGTCTCCACTGTTAGGGGCTGTGATCTGTGGAGCCTGCTCTTGGGGCGATGATTCGATGAGCTCGGCTTAGGTCACCTGCCACCCTTGGGTCTGGGGACAGGGCAGGACCGCTCAGAGCCACCCAGAGTGGGGGAGGGGGCCTCCTCAGAGGGGGTGGCGGCGGCTCCTGTCACAGCTGCTGTGGGTGGAACCTTCCAAATGCTGTTACAGGAGTCGCTGGTGACACTGGGAAGCTGACTGGCCTGTGGGCAGAGAGCTCAGGGCGTATGAACGTCCAGCCAGCGGTTTGTGCGGGAAGGGCAGAGAGAAGCAACAGCTGGGAAACGCCTCACAGTGTCACCACCCGTTTGCCCCTGTGTTGGCGCCACCATGGCTCCATGTAGCCTGCATTACTTTTTTTTCCTTTTTTCTGGTCGCCTTGTGGCATAAGGAATTTCCGGGCCAGTGAGCACATGTGAGCAACGGTGGTGGCCCTGCCAAGTGTGCCAGCACCGGATCCCTAAACTGCCAGCCCGGGATCGGCTCTGGCGTCTCTGAACGTGGAGACAGCACCAGTCCTGCTGCGCCACAGCGGTAACTCCCACCTTGTATCACCATTAGCATCAGAAAACGAAAATAAATTGAGGAAATGGTTCTTGTGAAGACAGAGACATGGGGGACTATTTAAGGTAGAAGTGACGGAAGTTGAATTCGGACCTAAAACCTAGGATTGCAGCCATGTCAAAACGGGACCGCTTGTGTCTATAGCAGAAATGAATAGAATGTGTGGCGGGAGTCGGTTTAAAGTGATCCTGCTTTTAAAACATTTTCTGTCCACAGTGCTGAGGTCCAGAAATGCACCTGTGAAGGCGTTTTAGCCGAAGCCCGAGGGGTCTGTCCGTGCAGAAAGGCGCGGGGTCGGGGAAGCCCACGTGAGCTCCCTGCGCAGCCTGGCCCTCGCGTCCTCACTGAAGCCTCTCTCTCTCTGACCACGCAGGTCGGCTCCTGGGAGCCAGCGGAGACCCCTGCCGTCCTTGGGACAGCGGCGGCCAGGCCGGCGTCCACGCGGCCGTGGTCCGGCCCCGCCGGGCTGTCGTCCCTGCCGGGGCGCTCTGGAGCCCTGTGGAGCACCCGCTCCTGTGGAAGTCTCGAGCCTTTCCGGGTCGCTTCGAGGAGGAGACGCAGCTCGCCATGAGCTCCCAGAGTCACCCAGGTAAGCCGGGCCCCGGGCCCTCCTCCCGCGAAGGACGGCTCCTGCTCACTGCCGCTGTCACCCGTGCGGGCTCGAGGACCGAGCCTCTCGGCGTTCGGTGGCTCCAAGCGCGCGATGGACGTCCTCCACCACGGAGGCGGCAAGGAAGGCCCCACGGAGACACAGGCCCGAGTCTTGGCCTTGGCTCGCGAGCGGCGCGGCCGTGTGCGCAGGCCACCTGTGGTCTGGGGAGTGACTGCCTTCTCCCGGGGGCTGGGGTGTCACTGGCTCTGGGCCGGGTCTCGGAAGGGACAAGATTGGTGCCCATCGGTGGTGACCACGGGCATCGCTCCCGGTGCCCAGGGCCTGTATTAGGCCCTGCACTAAGCGTCTTGACTGCATTGAGTGTCACCAGGCCCCCAGGCCTGCCCGCTGGCCGGGAGCAGGGACTCGTCTGAGGTCACAGAGCTAGCAAGTGGCCGAGGGGGTCGGGAACCACGATCGTGTGCTCTTGGCTTCCCAGGTGTGTTGTGGACATGTGCCGGGGACTTCTACCCCCTCAGGGTCACAGAGCGTGCTCCCACGAAATGGGGTGGGTCGGGCCTGCCTTGTCCTGCCTGCCGGACCGCCTCCTGGCCACCAGCCCTGTGCCGCCCAGGCTGCTGCCACGGCCCGCGCAGCGTGGCCTCCAGGGTGCTCGATGTCAGAGAGTCCTGCATCCTCCCGGCCAGGTGGGGGCGTCCCTGAGGCACCTGCATCAGTGCTGGGGTGGGGGGCCCAGCAGGGGGCGGGGCTTCCCTGGGGATCCGCCGCCACAGGGGCACCCCTCTCCTTGGGCCCGTGGGAGCTGTCTGACGCTGGCGAGAGCGGGATTCCCAGTTATATTTAGATACGACTTTATTGACGGATATACAGTGTGGACGGAAGTCCGGGTCGAAGTGTGTAAGGTGGCCTTGGACAGGGCCCAGCTGTCTCCCTCCCAGTTGCGGGCGGGGGGGGCGTGCCTGTCTCCTGGGTCTAAACACACGCGCCAGTCTTCCTGTCTGTGGGGTTCTGTGCCTTTTTTTTTTTTCATTTTAGCTCATTGGGAGCATCTTTTGATGTCAGTACGTGGATAAAGCTGACTTCTCTGGGTGGCTCGCTGTGGCCGCAGCCACGTTCGCGGAAGCCCACCTTGGCCTCGCACAGTCACTGTCCATCTTTCGGGTCCATCTGCTTCTTCCGAATCTCCATGCGCTCCACACGCAGTGGAGCTTCCAAGTTGGTGGGCACGTGCACGTGTAACCCCGACGTTCACCTCCAGTCGCTCCCGCAGCCCTGTCTCACCTTCTCAGTCCTGGTTCACGAGCCTCCGTATTTCCTTCCTTTGCACCAGCCCTAGGCGGACCCAGGCCTTTCCGTCCTCAGGCTGGGAAAGGGATGGTTGGGATTCAGGTTGCTGTACAAACGGGGGTGGTTGTTTCCGTGTGAGCGGCTCTTGGCACCATCAGCTCTCGTACGAGCCACCAGGCACTTGAGGAAAAAGGACGCTCTTGTTCCCCCTGTTTTTTTCTTCTGTCTGAAGCTGACGATAGGCGCTCCTGTCGTGGCTCAGTGGTTAGGAACCCAACTCATGTCCATGAGGATGCGGGTTCGATCCCTGGCCTCGCTCAGTGAGTTAAGCATCTGAGTTGCCGTGAGCCGTGGCGTGGGTCCCAGACACAGCTCAGATCCCGCATTAGTGTGGCTGCGGTGCAGGCCGGCGGCGGCAGCTCCGAAGGGACCCCTAGCCTGGGAACGTCCATATGTCACAAGTGAGGCCCTTAAAGACAGCAGTCTATAGTATTCATCAGCAGTTTATGTCACGTTTTCTCACTCGTACGAAATACACAGTTGACCCTCAAATAGCACAGGGCAGGGCGCCGAGCCTCTGCCCCCCCGAAAATCCACATGTAGTATGCGGTCGGCCCTCCACACCTGTTGTTGCGTCTGTGATCTCATGTCCGTGGAGTCACCCCGCCTCGGGTGCTCTGGCACCCCGCTACTTGAAACGAATCCGCCGTACTGGATCCTTGCGGTTCAGACCCGTGTTGTTCAGGGGTCAGATTTATGTATATGTAGGTGTACGTGAGTTTTTCTGTTGTTTTATCTGCATATATAAAGTTAATAATCGGGTTATTTAAGTCAGCTTAACTTTGCTATTTTTGTCTCCTTGTTTTCTACGAAAGTGTCTGTTTTCTATTATGATTATAGTTTGTAATGTTCTTTTTACAAAAAGACCGTTTTATGGGCCGTTTTTTGCTTTATCTATTCCAGTGTGTTTTCCAGTGCTTAAAAACTACTAATGGTGGGAGTTCCTGTTGTGGCTCAGCTGTTTAAGCACCTGGTTTTGTCTCTGTGAGGATGTAGGTTCGATCCCTGGCCTTGCTCAGTGTGTTAAGGATCTGGTGTAGGTCGCAGATGCGGCTCAGATCTGGCGTTGCTGTGGCTTTGGTGCAGGCCAGCAGCTGCAGCTCCGATCCAACCCCTAGCCTGGGAATTTCCATATGCCATGGGTGTGGCCCTAAAAAGACAAAAAAAAAATTAAGAAGTCCCCAAATTAGTGGCTGGATCTGTTGGTGGCCGTGGTCTCACAGCAGAGTGCAGTGTATTTCTCTTTGGTGAATGTGTCTTTGTCCCCATGTTTACCAGCCTTCCAGAAGTATGTCCTGGTTTCTTTTGCTGACAGACTCCTGTGCCCACTTGTTGCAGCCTGGCAGGTGAGCTCGCCACGGCCTGTCTCCTAAGCTGGCCTCCTGCGGGGTTTGCTCTCTCTCCGTCCTCGCGTCCCGCGTGGGGTTGAAGCTGACCGCAGCATGGCCCGGCCGGTGGCCTCGGCCCCTCGGTGGGCAGAGCTGGCCGGGGAGGGCCGCTTTTCGTCCAGAGCCTCCTCCCTCCCCTGTGGCCCGGGTGGGTGCTGGGCGGGGCGCGTGGGGCCCGCGCCTGTCACCGCGAGGGCCGGGCCCTGCGCCCTCCCTCCGCCAGCCCCACCTGGGGAGACGGCTGCTCACTAGCAGCTCGGCTCCCATGGAATTGGCATTTTCTCGACAGTTCCTCCAAGTTCCTTGCCAGCGGATGCCCCGCCTTCCCCCGGCTGGCCTTGCTGCGGATCCTCGTGTTTTCACGTCTGTGTTGTCACCGCAGTGGGTCTGTGGAGGCGGGAGGTCGTTCACACGGACCTATTGAGTTCGCCGCTCTGAGCAGGGCATTGCCAGGTGCCCCCGTCTCCACGGAGCAGCTCGGCCCGTGTCTGTCTCCGCGTCCCCGGCCGTCTGGGGCCGCCTCTCCCGGCCACGCCCTCTCTCGTCCCTCCCTGCGTCACCCCTCTCCTTGTCCAGGCCGCTGCTCCTGTGTGGCCCTCGGGCGCCGGGCCCAGGGGAGGCCGGCACTGCGGGTTCCTCCTCTCACGCTTGCAGCGCAGACCGGCTTTGCCCTGATGCTAAAATGCCCTTTTTGTTTGAAATGCAGCATTTTCTCTCCCCCGTTTTCCTTTAACGCGGCCTCTGCTGCTGGGTGGGGCCGCTCTATGGTTTTATGGCTGTCCCTTCTGAACTTTGCCAGAGCCAGGCCCTGGTGCTCTGACGTCAAACTGTTAACTGTCGGGGTTTTATGGCTCTGAATAGCTATTCCTAATAATGTGAGCGGCCCGAGAAAAGGGCCTGGCTTGGATCAGCCCAAGGGAACTCCTCTTTGGGAGGCGGGTGCGTGGAGAGCAGGTCTGAGCCGCTGTGCTTCCCGCCCACCGTCGGGGCCTGGCTCTCGGGACGCAGGGCCTGGAGGGCCGGTCCCGTCCCAGGCTCCGGTGGGTCTGCGGCAAGATGAGCACAGGCACCTCTCCCGTCCCCTCCTCTGTGCCCCTTCGACGGCAGCCACTAGTCTCTTGGTGGTTCAAGGGTCGCTAGGCTGTCAGGGCCTTGGCTGGCTCGCAGGTGAGCCAGACACTGTCATTCGGCCACTGTTTTACCACCTCCAACCCCCAGTGCAGCACCCTCCTTGCAGTAACGTTTCTGCCTGGAGGAGACCTGGGGTTGTCAGCCGGCCCTGGAGGGGTGACCCCAGGCCCTGAGCTGGGCGTTTACACCGTTTTCTCTCCGTGGAGACTGGCTGAGCAGGGCTGGAGCGGAGTCATTTACAAGTCCCACCCTCCTGGTGGCCTGCAAGAGGCAGACCTAGTGTTTGGCTGAAAACAGGACGCAGTTTTGAGGGAGACTTGGATGTTCCAGCTCCGTGTTTCCGTGTGGACCCACACTCTGATTTCTTAGCCTTCTGCTCGGTCTGAAATGCCCCATCCACATAAAAGCGGCTAAAACGTCTGTGTCAACAGTAACTTAGTGACTAATGAGTTTCCAGAGCTTGCTTTCTTCAGACCATCGTAAAGTTCTGATCCTGCGGGTCTGCCGGGAGAAGGCTCGCGGCCGCTGGACCAGGGCCGGAGCCCCAGGCCGCCTCTGTTGAATCTTGAGTCTGTTTATTCCGACAGGTTTGGCCGCCGGCGGTGTTATATTTTAATACAGAAACGGCCCAGAAGGAAAGGGTTTGGAGTGCTTTGCGGAGCTGGGGCGTTGCGGGGACACTGCGGGTTTAGGGAGGAGGTGAGTTTGCAGGACCCGCAGTTAACAGCTGCAGATTCCCAGCTGCTGGCAGTGGGCCGTGGACCCTGCGCGAGCCTTGGCCACACGAGGCGACTGCAGCGTGGGGGAGCGGAGGGCGGCCTTGAGCGAGGCTGGGGAGGCGCAGGACTGGGCTTTCGGAGGCCTGGGGTCCAGCGGGCACGCGCGGCCGGCGCAGTCCTGGGGGCTTAGGGGAGGGCCCGGGGCTCGAGCTCACGCCCGTCGGAGGACGAGGAGCAGCTGGAGAAGACCTTCATGGTGGCATCTCCGTGAGGCACAGAGGGCCCTCGGCGGCCGGTGGGCCTGGGCGTTCTGGCCGGGGCACAGGAAGGCTGGGCCCAGGGACACAGGGCGAGGGGCCGGTCCCTGAGGCCGTGTCCTCTCCAGGGGTCCTGCCGGGGGAGGCGGGGGAGCCCCGCTGTCCAGACTGACTTTGGGGCGGAGGCGCCGGGGGCCTCGCGCAGCGCCCGCCTCGCCTCGCCAGGGCAGGGTTCAAAAGCACCGGGCATCCCGCCGCAGCCCGCCCCCCAGGCCTCCCGCGGGCACGTGCGTGGCCCTGGCGCTGTCCCTGGCCCGGATTCTCCTCACCGTCATTATCTGGGATCTTAATCAGTCAAGGTTTGTTCTGGAAAATCACGGAGACATAACGACTTCTTTTTCAACCTACTTTTTTTTTAAATCCTCAAATGGTGTTTTGTCTCTTAAAAACCACGAATACTCAGTCGTTATGAAGAGCTGAGAAAATTCACTGTCAATGGAGCATTGATGGTTTGTTTTGGCAATTCTCTGAAAATTCTTATACAGTTTGTGGAACATTTGCATTCAGGTCCTTTTTTTCAAAGCCACTATTGTAGGAGTGCACGTTTCTGAGTTCTGAGATGCTGAATGCCGGATGATTAATGATATTGAAATTTAAGAATGAACTCCCAGGATGCATTTGACATAGAAAGCCCCGTAGCAGGATCATTAGAAGCCATTGAAGGCGCTTGACGATGGGACAGAAAGGCCGTGATTGAGGGGCCGGTGGCGGGGCAGGTTCACCGCGGCCAGGTGCGCTGCGCGGCCACCTCCAGACGCCGGGCTGTGAAGGGCCCTGGGCCGCTCTGTTTAAGAAACCGCAAACGTATAAAACTTAGAATAAATCAACTCTGGTTACTTGCTCGCTGCAAGTCAAACCCTGCTGTGCTTTCAGGGCCCCCCGAGTAAAAAGCAGCCTCGTTCTCAGTCGTGCTTCACGCCGATGGCGTTAGTTTTGCAGACGACCCTTCGGAGGGAGCCGGAATGCCGCTGTTCCTGTTTGTGCAGGAGGCACCCGGTGCTGACTTCCGTCCAGGGCTTATTAGCCCAAGGCCGGGCATCTCGGGGGCCCTCTGGGGACCTGGATCTGCCGTCTGCCCCAGGACCGGGTGCCCCCCTGCTGGGCAGATGCTGGGCACCCTGGGCCTGCTGGGAATCCACCCTGCCGACGAGGCGGAGGGCCCCGGGCCGGGGTGGGGAGAGCGCTGTGGTCCGCGTGCGGAGAGGCAGTTCCCCGGAGGGACCGGCGAGCCGAGCGGGAGGCGGGGCGGGAGCTCCCCGTGCGCACAGAGGCCGAGACGCACAGAGGGACCTGGAGGCCGGAGCGCGGCTGGCAGAGGACGACGGGGCAGTGAGGTGGGCGTCTGCTGCCCTGTCGGTGCCAAGACCCCGCCGGCGTGGCCAAGCGCTGTGGGCCCCCCGTCCTGGCCCCGAACACCTGCTCCGTGTCCCCTTGGTTTCAAGAGCACGGCTTTGCCTCGCTGAGCCTCTGGCTGTTGCTGTGTTGGGGACGCATCTGAGTGTATTTTCTGAACCTCACTGAGCTTCTTGCTGCCAGGCCTTACGGGGAGCTCACTGGGCGGCTGGCAGAGCAGCTTCATTTGGGAGATTCTGGTTGGAGTGTTTTATTTCACTCCCACCTAGGGGTCCTCCGTATCCCTGTTTCACGGGGCCGTGGCAAAGTGTGGACGCTTTGAGGAAAACTGACGGTAGAAAAAAATCAACGGAGGCAAATGACTGAACGTCGCGGAGTGGTGTCTGGCTTTGTGTTGTTAAGCTGGTTTGTTTTTCCCCACTTAGTCCGTGAGACGTTGGGAATATTGGCCTTTGAGAGGGGTGATAAGCTGTGTGTGACGGAAAGAAACGTTGTTATGTGATGTCCACATCTGCCCCGCCCGTCCCCCTCCCCACAGAACAAACAGAACCGGGAGGAGGGCCCCGGGCTCTCCCAGCCGGGCTGGGGTGTGCGTCGGGGCGAGGGGCCGCGTGGGGTCCCCGGCTCCGGCCGTTGGCTCGGGCCGTGAGCTGGGACGTCCCCCGGTGGCCTCGTCCTGCTGGGCTTCGGGCTCCCTGTGCCCAGGTTTTCCAGATACTGTGTGAAGCCTTGTTTTCATCCGCAGTGGCTGTGTTTAAAGGTAGCTGCTCCGGGGTTGAGCGGCGTGACCCAGGGTTCTCAGTGCTACTCACTTTCGCATTCGTGTTGATTTCATCCAAATCAGGGGCTGATGGGCTGCTCCTTCCGGCCACCCCCCGGGGTCTGACATCCAGAACGCAGACCTGCTGGCTGCTCCTCTGTGCCCCCGGAGCCGCCCAGCCCAGCACTGACTGTGCCCCAACACCCGATTCTCCACGCGGCTTCGCATCCGGGCCGCGCACGCCTGGCTCCGGGGGCTGACTGCTTGCTTCCGTCTCACTGGACGGATCAGGGGAAGGGAAGGCAGGTTAACTGATCTCTCTTAGGGACCTGTCCAGAGAAGCGTTTTTAGAAAATATGAGAAGGTGCCGGGGAAGGTGGGGACACGGGGAGCGGCGGGTTTTGGTGGGGAGTTTTCACAGAAGCCAGAGGTGAGCCCTTTGTATTTCGTGGTGCCAGCCAGCTCGTGTGTGTTGCAGTCGATGGTGACGGGGTGAAGGCCATGGTAAAGCAAGTTCAGGATCGCGTCGATGGGTGTCTGGAGTCGCCCGTAGCTGTCGATGAGCCCAGTGTCCTGAGGGACAGGGACGGTGGTCGGCTCGGAGCCAGGTGGGCCTGGCAGTTTCCCGCGAGGAGGTCCGCATCTGTGGGCCTTGGTGCGGGAAGCTTGCCTCTCTGCAGATGATGCTTTGGCCTGGGAGGGGTTCTTCTCTGCGGATATGGACGTCGGTGTCTGGAAGGCTCAGGGAGGAAGTGCTTGTCTCCGGGTCATCAGCGCCAGTGGGGGCTAAGGAGCGAAGGCCCCTGGGTAGCTGCCGGGCACAGGGGCACGTCTGAGCCCTGGGCATGTGGGGGGCCTGGCCTGGAAGCGCTGGCGCCGTCTGTGGTGTTTCCGTCCCACGGAGGCCAGCCTTTAGGAAAAGCACAGCTGGCCTCTAGTGGAGGGCCGGGAATTTGGTTAGATGTCCCCACTGGGGCCTCTTGACCTCTGAGAAAGCCCAGCTGTCCGTCTGCTCGTCCCTCTTTCCGCGATTTGGTGCCCTTCTGTCATCCCCCCGTCTTCTGATGCCATGAAAAAGCAAGGGTGGGGCTGGGCCAGCATGGCAGTGACACAGGTCGGCCTCCTGGTGACCAGCTTGGCACAGTCGTGTTTCACGGAAGGGCTGGGAGGGGTCCTAGCTGGGGGAGGGGGTGGCGACCCCAGGTCTGGAGTCCCACCTGCACATGCCCCACGGGGGACCGCTGCAGGGTGGGTGGCTGCTCCTCCTGCTTGTTCTGTGCTTAGGTTTCCAGCCCCTTCCTGTCCCATCTCACTACCTCTGTCCAGGGTAACACTCCTGTGGCCGGTGGCCCTGGCCTGGACGGAGGCCTGACTTTCTTGGTGCCCAGTGGGCTTTCCCTGAGCTTCCTTCCGTGGGGCCAGAGGACTTGGTGCACAGAACCACGGGCCAGGGTGTTTCTTTGGGTTTGTAGGTGCTCGGATTTCTTCTGCTGTTACGTGACTCCTGCTGTGCATGGGTTTGGGGACCGACGGGCATGGACATGGCCTCAGCAAGTGCAGTTCAAAGGAGGGGGTGCTTGAAGCGCCACCCCGCCCTCACCCGCCCCCGCCGCCCGGGAGATCCGGGGCTGGAGCAGGGATCCACTCTGGCTGCGGGATATGCTTTCAAAATCGGTGTTATTTACAGAAGAGCAGCGTGGGTCTTTCTCCAGTTGCTTAAGTTGCCCTCGGAGAGAACATCGAATTAGCATTTCTCAACCATTTCCAGCGCTGAAGGCACTGGGCTGCACCAGGGGACAGGCGGGGGGAGGCTGGCTTGGCCACGGGGCAGAGGCTGCTGTGTGTCCACCGGCTTCCTTGTGCTGGCCATGGCCTTTTGCTGAAGGCAGGTCAGTGGGGTTTGTCGTCCTGGCTTGGGTGCCTCCCAGTGGTGGGCCATTTTGCCTTGAACCAGGCCTCCCCCTTCAGAAGGACCCCTGGCCTTGACCTCTGCCTCAGGCCGGCGCCTGCACGTGTGGTTGGCTGGAAGATGGTGGAACAGCAAAGAGGTGGTCCCGGGTCTTCTCCCTGGAGAGGCGGGGGTTCGGGTTCCAGGTAGGGTGGCCCTAAACTTACAGACCTTCGACACTGGAAAGAGGGTGGACCTTCGTGTGGCTGGGCCTGGCCTGCCACACCTGGTCACACACTGGAGGCGTCTGGGTCCCAGAGGCCAGCCAGCGTCCACCTGGCCAGGAGCAGGCAGGTGGCTCGCGTTTTTCATTCGTCCCCAGACCCTGATTAGAAAGACTTGTCAGGATAACCGTTGTTTTACTGCAAAGCCAGGTTCTATATTTTCTGGTTTTATGTCAACTAAATACATAGTTTTCACGAGTTTTTGCTCCATGCAGGTTTCCCAAGCCTTCATGCATTTGGGGGGTTATCTTTTGAGTCACTTCTACACGCATGTTCTTGATGGAAACAAAACTCTGGCCCTAGGAAGCCGAAGCTGAGCTCCCACAGGCCTTCTGCCTGGGGCAGGAGTGCTCGACCTGCCCGCGTGACCTGAGGACGCTGCTCCAGAACCTTCCACCTGAGCTCCCGTGAGCCACCTGGGCCGAGGAGTCTCCCTTTTGCTTAGGGTGCTCGTGGAATCTTCTGCACCGGCTAAGCTCAGAAGCTCATCGAATGCAGTTTTCTATGTCCCTGCTAAGTCTGATTCATCAAAACCCATGGAAATCCCATGACAGCTGTGGCAGATTTAGGAAAACTGCCTGGAAAATAAACACGAGTTTTTCTCATGTTTTATAGAGTGATATCTCCATTTTGAGTATCAAATTCTCGTTTTGGATTTAAAAAGCCGACTTGAGGAGACTTTGACCTTGGCGTGCGTCCTTGCTGTTTAGCAGCCCAAGTTAGGTGTTAAACGCTGTTTGATGTTTACGCCAGTCCTGGGGGCTGTGGACGGCATGCCCTAAGAGTCACAGACTTCTGTGTGCTCTGCGGGGCCAGGAGAAGGAGTCCCACGGACCCCTGGAGTGCTGGGAGGGGGAGCCGCAGCCTGCTCGGGTGAGAGGGGGGCTGATGGGCCGAGCACAGGGGGTTGGGGGTCGGGGGTGGCTGAAGCCTGGGCCTCCCGGATGCACCAGCTTTGGGCTGCAAGGAGGCGCCCTGAGAGGTCGCAGGGCATTTGCCTGGGGACCTGGGTAAGACGTGAGCTGGGCAAGGACCGGCCCGAGCGCCGAGGTCTCCTTGGCCCAGTCTCTTCTGTGAGCAGCCTGGGCACCTGACCGAGGTGATGCAGACGCAGCCTCTCCAAGGCCACCGGGTCTCGGGGACGCCCTTCCGCGGCCTTGCTTGGGTTTCTGGGCCGGAGGTGCTCGAACCCGCGTCTGGTCCTTTGTCTCCAGGTCCGGCGCCTGTACACATGTGAGCGTCTCCCCCGCTTTGTCCTTTTCCTCCCTCCTGCAGAGATGGTGTACACATCGAGCCAGCAGGAACTATCCTTCCTGTTTTTGTCACTCGTCCCGAGCCTGGGCCGGGTCCAAGCTGCTGGTGTACCCGCCGGCCCGGATCTGCAGGCACCTGTCCTGGGGGGCAGCGCTGTTCCTGGAAACCTCGGTCCCGCACAGCCAGGGCTGCCGGCTGCGTCCGCACTCCTCTGTCGCTGTGCCTTTGGGAGCCGAGGTTGGCTGTGGGGAGACAGGCGGATGTGCTGCTAATTAATCCTCGTTCCTGGAAGCGTGTGGTGGGAACTCCCAGCGAAGGGCAAGCCGGGCTGTGTCCGGCCTGGGAGCAGCCGTCGGACCTGGTTACTAGTCACCACGTTTTAATTAAGACGGCAGCGTTTGCCTTTTTCCTCGCCTGCCGAACTTAGGCCTTGTTTTGTTTACTGTAACGAGCCCTGATTTCTTGCCGTTAGAGAGAGGTGACCAGCTTCTGGTGGGGTTTCCACGGAAGGGACTCCCGTGGGTGAGACGGGGGCGCTGAGCGGTCCCGGTGTTGGTCTAGGCACAGGGACAGCGCCAGCCTTCCCAGTGCTATATTGTGCCAGTGAGGCCAGACGGGCCGCAAGGGCACCTGCTGGCAGCGTCTCTGGAGAATTGCTGTTCGTCCCCCTCCCTTGGGCCTGCTTGTGTGACAGCTCGCTGTTCGGTGGGAGTGGATGTTAAATCCAGGCTGTGAGTTGCAAATTCGTTTGTGCCGCTCTTTACCCATGTGACCTCTCCTCCCCCCGCAACCTAGAACCCCGTCTGACCACGAGCAAGACATGGGTCTCCAGTGGGCTGTAACCTGGAATGTCCTTGCCCGGTGTCCCCGGGACCGTCGGGGCCACGTCTGAGCCGTCCCAGCCAAGCGGAGTCCAAGTCCAGCGTGGGAGGGGATCCTGGGATGGAAGAGACGTCGGGAACCGAGGGGACCCGAGGAAGCCTGGACTTTGGGTAGTAAATATCAGCAGAAAGAATATTGAGATGCTGCCGTCTGCAGCAACAGGGTGGGCCCAGAGGTGACCTTGAAGTTAGTCCGACACAGCAAGGTGAACACGTGACAGCACTTATGCTCGGAGCTCACCAAACAGAAACAGAATCGGACCTAGAAACCAAACTTAGCGCCACCAGAGGGGCAAAGGGAGGGAGGGTTAAGCCAGGGGTTTGGAACTAAGAGGCTTGCACTGCTCTATAGAAAAGAGATAAGCAAGGACCTACTGCACAGCACGGGGAGCTCTGCTCGGTGTCTTGAAAGTAATCTGTAGAAGAATATATATATAAAGAACACGTGTAGAAAGAATATATGTGTATGTATATATGTAACTGCGTCGCTTTGCTGTACCCCCGAAACTAATGCAACATTACAAATCCTTGTGACGCAGCGTCGCAAATCAACTTCAGTAAACCAGTCGGTATGCAAAGTGCTGCAGTGCCAGATGTCGCGGGAGGCTGAGTGCGGCGGTTGTCGGCCCATCAAACAGGTGCCCCACTCAGTTTTTAATAAAGTCTGTTGATAAACTTTGAACTGAAAAAAATACCGTGTCTTCCCTCTTGCCCGTTCTCTGTTTCTGAACGACCGTACACCGCAGGTACTGAACTTTGGACTTTTGTCCTTGTGGATTATTCTAAATCGGTACGGAAATGGCTCCTGTTTTAGTTCACGGTTGTGCGTGGACGTCAGCGTTCAGCGGGGCGTCCTCGGCGGACACGGGCTTTGTTCACGGGCTGCTGCCGTCAGCGTGCTGCTGGAGAGAACTTCTTCTTCTTCTTTTTCTTTTTCTTTTTTTTGCTTTTTAGGGCTGCACCTGCGGCATATGGAGGTTCCCAGGCTAGGAGGCTGATCAGAGCTACAGCTGCCTGCCGGTCTGCACCACAGCCACAGCCACGCCAGATCCAAGCCACATCTGCGACCTACACCACAGCTCACAGCAATGCCAGGTCCTTAACCCACTGAGCGAGGCCACGGATCGAACCTGCATCCACATGGATACTAGTCGGATTTGTTTCTGCTGCACCACAAACAACGGGAACTTCCTGAGTGTACTTCTTGCTGAGTAGGGCAGGTTCTCAAAAAGTGTACCAGCCATCAGCACTTAGCTTGAATTCTCACAAGCGGAGAGCAGACGGGACAGGAAGCACACACCCAGCAGCCTTTGGGGTCCCTCTCGGTCCCCGCAGCCCCTCCTCTGTCCCCGGGAACCTTCTGACACCTTGTATTCGTTCTTCCTGGTTTGCAGCTTTCTGTGAGCACGGCCGGAGAGCATTGACCCTTTCCAGGAGGCTTCTCTCCCTCAACGGCATGTGTGTGAGCTTCCTGCCGTCACGGCACGGAGTCGTGTGTTCGCGGCCTTGACGGTGAAGTATTTCATTGTATGGACAGATCACAGTTGATTCTGTTGTTGAGGACAGGTGGGTGGCCTTACCTGTCACGCTACTCTTACCCTGTGTGTGTCTGTTGGTGGCATTTCCTTTGATAATACACGTGTGGGCGGAACAGTTTCCCAGCCCTCCTCCCGGTTTATGCTCCCAGCGCGTGAGCTGCCTCGGCGGCCCCCTGGCCCCTGCTTGGCCCTCTGCTTCCTTTTGGTTCCAGCCACTGTGACTCACCTTGCATTTCCACCTTGCGTTTCCCCGATTACCCGGGAACTATGTATCCAGCAGCTCTATAGCTCTTCCGGGGAAGTGCCCGTTTAAATCTTTTGCTCGTTTCAAAAATGGGATTGGCTTTGTTTTCTCTGCTGGTGGGGAGGACGTATTTATACAGGCGAGAGATCGGTCCTTTGTTGCTTCTTTCCTCTGCTGTTTTCTCTTGGATTACGGGCCGCCTCTTCTCTTTTTTAAAGATGCTCTTTGATGAACAGATGTTCTTAATTATAACAAGAGTCCAAAACTGGTCATTGTCTTTGTGCCTGCTTGAATGCCGCGGAGAGGGTCTGTGTTATTTTCTAGAAGCTTCGCTTTTTTTCCGGGTGGATCTACGACCTACCTGGAATTGATTTAAAAACACAGGCTGTGGGGTAATAATTGAGGGTTACTTCCCCCACTTAGATATTCAGCTGGTCCAACAGGGCGTGTTAAAAACGCCGTGCTTTCTGCAGTGCTCTTGTCGTAAGTCCTGCGTTCTGCACATCCGGGCCTGTCGCTGTACTTCGTCTGCGTGCCTTAACTCACGGAGCTTCAGAGGGAGCTCCAGCATCCAGTAATGTCATCCTCCAGCTTTTGGGGGATCTTTTTAAAGGCTGCCTTGGTTCTTCTTGACTCGCTGAATTTCCGTATGAATTTTAAAATCAGCTTTTCAGTACCAGCAGAATACCTGCTGCTATCTCCATTGGGATTATGTCGATTTGCATATAAAATCACTTGGTTTGAATCTTCCAGTCCATGATTTGACACAGTTAGTGTGCATAAGGATGCAGGTTCCATCCCTGGCCTTGCTCAGTGGGTTAAGGATCTGGTGTTGCCACAAGCTGTGGCATAGGTTGCAGATGTGGCTTGGATCCAGTGTTGCTGTGGCTGTGGTGTAGGCCTCTGCTGCAGCTCCGATTTCACCCCCTAGCCGGGGCACTTCCATAGGCCACAGGGCCGCTGTAAAAAGAAAATTAAAAAAAAGAAAAAAAGAAATACCGCTCATTTTTGTGGAGCTCCTTTGCCTCTAGACAGCTTAGTATTATACTAATTTATCTGCAGTTTCTTTGGAATTTTTATGTGTACTGTCTGTGGATAGTAGATGTTTTATTTTTTGTTGCTGGGTTTTAAAACTTTTGCGTCTTTTTCTTGCTTTGTTGCATTGTCTTGGGCCTCCATTCAAATGTTAAACAGAACTGGTAAAATAGTGAACATCTTGTTTTGTTCGAATAGCAAGGCAGTTTTTCAGCCTTTAATCAGTCATTGTCCGTGAAAGTTGCCCCAGACTTCCTGTATTGGGCTCTCAGACTCACACAGTTCTCTTCTGTGCTTAGCTGGCTGCGTTTTGCTCACTGGTGGGTGTTAAAATATTTGGTGGAATGATACTGCAGGTATTTGGTCTTTTTTATTCCATAAATGGCACTTTCATTTGGTTCAGCTTAATGCTAGATTTTCTTCTGCCTCAATTCGTCCTCTGAGTTTTCCCCCTTGTTTGATTGATGTGATGAATTTTCTCTAATGCCTTTTGAATGTTAACCAGCCTTACGTTTCTTGGTGAATCCAGCTGGATTATAATACAGCTTTCTTCCTTTATACTCCTGGGCTCATTTTGCTTATCTTTGGCTTAATTTTTTTCATCTAAATTCACAAGTGAGATTGGCCTGTAATTTTCTCTTCTTAAAATGTCTTTGTTAGATCTTAATGTGAAGGTTATATTGGCCTCTTCAAGTAGGATGAGATTTTTCTCTTTTTCTATTCTTGGAGTTGGCAAAGTTTTTCTTCACAGAGTCAGATGTATATTACAGGTTTTGTGGAACAAATATGGTCTCCATTGCATATTTGTCTTCTTATTTTGTTTCAAAAGTCATTTAAAAATATAAAAGCCAGTCTTACTTAGCAGATTGTACAAAATTGGGCCACAGATTGATTTGGCTGGTGGGCCATAGTTTGCTGTCCTTGCTGGATTTTCTTGAAGAGTTTGTATTAGATTGATGTTGTTATTCCTTTCTTAAATATTTGGAAGAATTTACTGGCAAACTTATCTTGGAGTTTTCTTTGTAGGAAGATTTGTAACTCATACCCTCAACTGATGTAGGACTATTCAGATTTTCTATTTTTTCTCATGTCAGTTTTGACGTGTTTAGTGTTTCTCAGAATGTTTTTCACTCCATCTAAAATTTTGACTATATTGATTTATAGTTTTGAAAATACTCTCTCACGAGTTCCCGCTGTGGTACAATGCGATCAGCAGCATCTCTGCAGTCCTGGGACACAGGTTCGATCCCCAACCTGGCAAAGTGGGTTAAGGATCTGGTATTGCTGCAGCTGTTGCGTACATCACAACTGTGACTTAGATCTGATCCCTCGCCCAGGAACTCCATGTGTGGCAGGGCAGCCAAAAGTGAAAAAAAAAAAAAAAACCCTCTCATTATTTGTACTATTTGTAGGATTTGTACAGATGTCTCCTTCTTCATTCTTTATATTGTTTGTTCTTTCTCTTTTACCCTCCCTGGACTTGTTAGGATAATTATATTAATATTTTTAAGCAACTGTGGTTGATTTTCTTGATTCTATTAGATTTTTAAAAATTGGTTTCTGTTCTTCTTTCTGTTATTTCCTTTTATTCTCTGGATTTATTTTGCTTTTTTAAAACTAAGATAAATATTTAGGTCACTGAATTTTTCTTTTTTCAGATTTTCTTCTGTTGTAATCTGAAATCATGCACTTCAGGCTGTAATTTTCACCTATATGTGACCTCCTCCCTGGATTGCATGGGCGTTTTAATGTCATTTTTCATTATAATTCAGTTTGGAATAATGTCTGATTTCCTTTTTGATTTCTTCTTTGACCCATGGGTTAATTTATTTCTTTTTGCAGCCTTTTGTGAATTTTTATATTTTGCTTTTGTTATTGATATCTACTTTAATTTCACTACGGTAACTGGATTTACTGTGTATAATTTCAATTTTGGAAAATTCTTTGAGTTTTTGCTTTATCATTGTGTGGTCAGTTTTATAAATATTTTGTATGTATTTGAAGAGAACATGTCAGTTAAGATTCATCAATTCTGTACATGTCAGTGAGGTCAAGTTTGTTCATCGTGGTGTTCAGATCTTCTGTTACTTCACTGATTTCTTTGTCTGCTCTTTCTGTCGGTGACTGAGGACGATCTTAGACGTCTTTAAATCCCCCGTTGTAATTGTGGATTGGTATTATTCTCCTTTTAGTTGTCAGTTTTCGCTTTTGTACATTTTATGTACTTTGAAGCTATTTTAAGCCCATGCAGACTGAGAGTTTTCCACCTTTTCCTGTTGGAACAACCACCTTGTTACTACGACACGTCTGACCGCAGTGTCCCCGAGGGCCGGTCTTCTCCTCGTATGTGTGGTGTGCGAGCGTCTCCCCTGGGAGCCTCGGGTGCGCCTTTCCCCTTGCTAGGTTTACGTGAGCCCTTCACCTTGGCAGGCCCTGAACCCACCTCATTTCCCAGGGCCGGCTCCTCGCCCTCGGGCAGAAGCTCGTTTGCTGGCAAATCCCTCTTGGGGAAAATGAGCTCCCAACATGCTCTCCTCTCGCTTTGCTTCTCCCTCTGTTTTGGCCCCTCAAGTCCTGGCTGCCCGGGGAGCTCGGTGAGCCCAGAGCCTTCACAGTGCCCACGTGGGCTCGTTGATAACGCGTCTGCTGCAGGGCCGGTCTGACTTAAGCTAGCTTGCTGTAGCCACAGTGGAAGGTGACATACCGCTTGTAAAGTGTCCCACGTGGCTGTGCAGGCTTGCTCTGACCTTGAGGTTTTAGTGCAGCCACCGTGGGGCGTGTTTTGAAGTGGACGGAAACATACCTGCAGCCTTGAGCTGCTCTTGCAGCGCTCGTACTTGCGTCTTCTACGAGGCGACCGATGTCGCGCCTTGTAAATGTCAGGTCTCCAGATCTGAGCACGGCGCCCTCGCTCCGGGAGTACCTTCCTGCCACCTGCCCGCCCGCCTTCTCCGCTCGGCCTCCACCAAGCTGTTTTTCTCCCCCAGTGCGAGTGAAGAAGGCATTCCAGATTTAGCTTGAGAAATACTTTGTGGGACGTTGCTTTTCATTCTGTTAATGTGACTGCGCCAGCCCGGGCTGCCCCGTCTGGGCAGGGTGGAGTTCAGAGGTGGCACTGGGTCTCCCCTGGCCTCGTCTTCATCACGTGTTGAGCGGGGCGGGGGTGGGGGCGCAGGGCAGCAGCGGTACCTTCGTTCCTTCCGGCTCTGAGATTCCGTGTTCCTCCCGCTCAAGTGGCGGCCCAGGCTGGCGAGGGCGGGAGGGAGCCGTCGGGCGGCCAGTAGTGGTCCGGGAACTTTCCTTCTTGGGGGTGGGGGTGAGACAGCTTCTCTTCTTTCTTGGGGGAGGGGGGGTTATGGGTGGAAACTAATTTCCCACGTGAAAAATTTACCTTTTCCGTTTTGTGGCCCATGCGTTTCATGTCATATGGTTAGGTTATAAATACCATGTTGGGTTTATTACATTTAAAAGTACATTATAGCCCTTTAGTTGCTAATTTAAGTCATTTAAACGTAAGTATAATTTTACTTGCAAACAATTGAATTGCAGGTTGCTAGTTTTAAGGAAGCCAGCATTTTCCTCCCCACGGGAGGTGAGGCTCTAACCGTTGCAGTCAAACGGTTATTTCGTGTTTCTGGAATCTGTGTGCATCCTTAGAGTATGAGAGTGCAGTGAGGGGGCCGGCCCATGTGGAGCCCTGGCCACTCCTCGGGGTTAAAGGCCATTTCTCAGGGTTAAAGACCACTCCTCAGGGTTAATGGGTCTCTGTTCCTGGTGGTGGAGAGCGGACTCTTGGAGCAGAGGGGCGGCGCGGCGGTCCCCGAGGGCCAGACCCTGGGCGGACCTGCTGGGCTGCACTCTCCGCCGTGGCCTCCTGCAGCCTTGGACGCTAGATGGACGCTGAGGCCTTACTGGGGCCGCTGGCCAGGGCCCGGTGGTTCCGGGCCAGGCCCCCGGAGCCAGGCAGGGTGTGGCATGGTGGCCGTGGGGCTGCGTGTGGCCGCTCGTGTCCTGTTTGGGAGCCCCCTTGCCGTGGCTTCTTGAGGTGCCTTGGTCCAGGTCACCGAGGACCCCCGGCGAAGCCCCGTGTGTGGTCTGGGAGGTGCCAAGGCCGGTGTCCGGACCCCGCCCCAGGGCCTGGCTTCTCTCTGAGAAACGGGACCCGCGGAGAAGCTGCATTCGTGGGGCTGCTTGAGCAGTAAGTGGGAGGTGGGCGGGAGCCTGGCCTGGCTGCGCCTGGGATGTCAGCTGCTGTCCTCACCGGAGGGACTCAGAACACCCCGGGGCCCAGGACCCGGCCCAGAGCGTCTGGCAAGTTTCATGCTAGTCTCCCTGTCAGACTCAGGCCCTTTTTGATAAATAGAAATACCCCGTGTCTTTTAATGTTTGAGATTTCAGAGTAGCTTCGGTATCCTTTCTCAGCGCAGATGCCGGGAAGGGTGTTTGCACATGTCAGCCCGCAGCCTCCCCCCCGACCCCAGCTCGAGCCAACCGCCTGGTCTGAATGGTCCCACCTGCTGCCCAGGGAACAGACGGCACGAGCGGGGGCGGCCAGCGAGAGGAGGGGGCAGAGAGACCCCCGCCCCCTGGATGCAGGACTCCCGGGCCCGCGGGAAGGCCTGCTGCACTGAGACAGGGGACCAGGACCAAAGGTGTGTGTGTGTCGCTTTCCTCTTCGATGAGCAGTGATTGTCAAGTTTAAAACCCAGCTCTTGTGAAAGGAGTTTGGCCAACAGATGACGGGATCTGGCCGCCATCATCCAAAGGACAGCCTGCCTGCAGAGTCTGCTTAGCCGGCAGTGGTCCCCTCGGACCGTCAGAACGAGGCTTTCCTGAGTGGCCTGGGCCCGGGGTGGGTGGGGCGTGGCCCTGGCTTCTGTTTGGGGAGATTCAGCTAGCAGTGCAGGGCCAGCTGGGCCGCAGGCCTCCCCGCCCGCTTCTGGGGCCCTGGATTCCGTGCACGCTGCCTGAGCCTGACCCCGGCCAGTGTGTGCAGGGGGGGCTGCTGCTCCCTGGCGGCCCGGGGCCTGGAGGAAGAGCTCGGCTTACGCTCTCAGCCTGTCGGGCAGGGCAGTGACTGCCAAGTGGTTTCTTAAAAAGAATTCCTCCTCCCCTGATTAATTTCTGGCATGCGGCTTTGGGGAGCTCTTGCGTCAGTAAGCCGTCACAAGCCCTCCCTTTTCCGGATCAGGCATAAACAGCAAGCCCAGCCCCACTGCTCCTGACGCCTGGCCGGCACAGGCCGGCCCTCGGAGCTCCAGGACGGCAGCGGAGTCGGGAGCCCCGCGAGGCCCTGTCTCAGACGGCACGTCCCGTGTCGGGCCCGAGCAGGGCACTGGTGTGGTTCGCTTGCCGAACGTTTGTGTTTCTCCCCCGTCCTCCTGTCTTACTGCTGTCATGTCTTCATCGCAAGGAGCATTTGCCTCCCTCCAGCGGGTCTCCTGGAACGCTCCAGGGCGGCGCCTGCGAGCGAGGTCACATGAGGTCACCTCTGGGACTCCTCAACCTGGGCCACCTAAGACGTCACGTAGCCTCTGGGAACCGCATCCTGAGGCCTTTTCTTCAGCATTTGAGATCTTCCGAGAGTCCCTGGGCTGAGTTCATCCTGCCGCTTTTTCTGGGGCACCCTTTTCAGCAGAGGCGCCCTGCCAGCGCTCCGCCTGTGTCGTCAGCAGGGGCCGGATACAGGAGCTCCCGCTGTGGCTCGGCGGGAATGAACCCGAGTAGGTTCCATGAGGATGTGGGTTCGATCCCGGGCCCCACTCGGTGGGTTATGGATCCGGTGTTACTGTGAGCTGTGGTGTAGGTCGCAGACGCAGCTCAAATTCGGTGTTGCTGCTGCTGTGGTGTAGGCTGGCAGCTGCACCGCAGGCTCAGATTGGACCCCGAGCCTGTGAACTAGCATATACTGTGGGTGTGGCCCTAAAAAGCAAAAAGGAAAAAAGAAAAAGTGAGAAGAGGCCAGAAACACACAAGCCTCTGTTCCCTAGTCCCCGGTTTCCCAGCTAACATGCCCGGCCCTGGGCATTGCCCCTCCGGGGTTACTGCTCCCGTTTTCTCGTGGGCGATGCGGGCAGGCGCGAACAGTCATGGAGCTGAGTTACGGGTGTGCGTGGCAAAATCAGGGCCTCTGCGATGTCTTCAGGGGGCTTGCCTTCCCAAGGGCCGAGAGGGGACAGCCTGGAAGGCAGCAGGCGGCACCTGTTGGGGGTGCGCAGCGGGGGGTCTTGTGGACGGGGTGAGGGGGCTGCACCCACCTTCAGGAGAAGAAGTGAAGGGCCATCTGGGCCCCTGGGTGGTGGGCGTGCTGGCTGTCACGGGAGACCTGTGGGGTGCTTGCTGGCAGAAGCGGGGGGGGCGGGCAGGGTGCGGCCGCGCCCTTGAACTTGGCCGGGGCGTCTCCAGGCTTGCGCCAGTGTCTGGGCCCCCGGAGGGCACAGAGGGCACTCAGGAGTTGTGTCCAGGCCCCGCATCTGGATTCCCGTGCTGTGAAGCAGGCACGGTCCCCTGCGGAGTGCCCTCAGGTGGAACAGGCACCCCGAGGCCACGTTCGCGCCAGCCTGGAAGCCACGCTGCTCCTCTGGTCTCGTCAGCTTCTGCTTGTTTTTTGCCTGTGCACACAAGCTGGGCCAACTGGACAGGGTTTTGTTTTTGGTTTTTTTTGGCCACACCCACGGCATGCAGAAGTTTCCGGGCCAGGGATCGACCCTGTGCCACAGCAGCAAGCCGAGCCACTGCAGTGATAATGCCAGGTCCTTAACCGGCTGAGCCACAAGGGAACTCCAGGACCATGTTTTTAAGGAGGATTCATACATGAAAAACCAGGACGAGGTGTCCCTAGTGCTGATTTTTTTGTGACACGGAGAGGAGACGGCTGCGTTCGGCCGGGCGGTGGAGCCTTGCTGCTGAACCCTGGCCGGGGCCCCGCAGACCGGGTCGGAGAGCTGGAAGCCAGGGCGCCCTCAGCTGCAGAGGCGGGGGCCCCCACTCCTTCGCTGGGTCCCCGGCTGCTGGGTCCCTGGCCCGGGGGGTGGCGGATGTGTGCGCCTTGGCCCCATCCATGGAGCATCCATCTAAGCTGGGGCCGGGCGTGCTCCTTCCCTTCCGGGCGGGGACGGTGGGGCTGAGCTGGGCGTCGGGGACCCCGGTGGCCGGTGTGGGCTTCCTCCGGGCGCTGCGCCCCAGAGACTCTGCCAGGTTTGTTCGGGAAGGCCGTCGGTTTTTTATCATTGAAGCGCGACGCTCTCCGCAAACAGGTGCAGGCTCTGGGAACCACAGGGAGGGACGTAGTCGCTTGGCGCCTTGTGTCGCATGCCCTGGGGTTTGTGCCCTGCTTTTCTCTAGGAACACGGCCGGGTGTCCTCTGTGTGGTCAGGGCTGGCACGCAAACGGCTCACCTGCCCCAGGTGGCCATTGGGTGCGTTCTCTGGGGCTGGGATGTGCTGCCCCGGCTGCCGGCTGCTGGCTTCTGGGTGCTCGATGGAAGGGCCCATGAGCTCCTAAGAAAGTCAGACCGGTTGAAAAAAAACACCATCTGTTTCCTTTTCCCAACCCCTTGCTCGTTCATTTATGTCCTAAAAGTTATTCCATGTGAATAATAAAACGTTTCCTTGTTCTCTTTTAATGCTTGGGTATTGAATCTATTTGCCAACATATATGCCGATTTCTTTGTCCACTGTGCTTTTTTATTGTTGTGAAATATAAATAACATGAAATTGACCTTTTAAAGTGTATGGTTCAGAGGCGTTAAGCGCCTTCACAATGGTCTGTAATCATCACCTCTATCTATTTCCAGAACTTTTCCTCGTCCCAAGCAGAAACTGCCCCCGCCCCAAACGCTTACTGGCAGTTCCTTTCTCTTCTTAGCCCCTAATACCCTCTGGTCTACTTTCTGTCTCTGGGCCTGTCTATTCCCGGTGTCTCACGTAGGTGGAGTCATACAGTATTTGCCCTTTTGTGTCTGGCGTATTTCACCTGGCACAGAATTTCAAGCTTCACCCGTGCCGTACCATGTATGAGAATATCTCTTCTTCTGCAGGCCGAACACTGTCCCCCCTCGTATATGCTAGGCGAACATCTTCATCCGTTCATCCGTGGATGGACACGTGGGCCGTTGCCATGTTTTGGCTGTTGGGAGTGGCACCCGCGTGAACGCCGAGGTGCGCGTGTCTGTTAGAGTTTCTGCTTCCGCATCTCCTGGGTAGTACCCGGGAACGGAATCGTGGCTCACGTGGGAGTTCTATGTTTAACTTTGGAAAAAACTGCTGCCCTCGCTTCTGCAGCGACTGCACCATTTTACATTCTCTCTGGTGGTGACGGAGGGTTCCGATCTCGCCATCTCTCCCCCACACTTGTTATTTGCCTTCCCGGTTTTCGGCGGTTGTCTTGTTTTTGTTTTTGTTTTGATTTTAGCCATTCTGGTAGTGTGTATCTGACTGTGGTTTTAATTTGTGCTTCCCTGATATCTAATGACTTCAGCCTCTTTTCCGGTGCTTGTTGGCCATATGTGCACCTCCTTCGGAGATGTGTTTATTCAAGTCCTTTCCTCGTTTTTGAATCGAGTGGTTTGTTACTTCTCTGTCGAGCTGGAGGAGTTTTCCGTATCCTTTGGGTTGATGCTTTGCAAATATCTCCTCCCATTCTGTAGGTTGTCTTCTTGCTCTGCAGTGCGCGAACTTGGTGCACACACGTTTTTAATTTTGAGGAAGTCAAATTTGTCTGATTTGTCTTCTGCTGCTCATCCTTGTGGTGTCATTTCTAAGACCGCACTGCCAAGTCCACTGTCAGGAAGGTTTCCCCGCTTCTTCCACGAGTTCCACGGTTTCGGTTCCTACGCTGGGTCCTCGGTCCATTTCAAGCTCCTGTTTGCGTACGGTGTGGGGCAGGGAGCCCGGCCGCGCCCCGTCCAGCTGGCCCGCCGTCACAGCGCCGCTCGTGGCAGAGGGTGCGACCCGTCCGAGGTCCTTCTGGGCGGCGTTGCGAGCCGCGCCCCCAGGTCAGGTCAGGTCTTGCTTTTCTTACCTGGGATGTGGCCTCGGCGTCGACAGCTTCTCCTTCTCTGCCTCGCAGCCCCGCCGCTGTGTCCCCGAGGTCCCCGAGCCTGCACCTGGGCCACACCCACCACCCGCTGTGCGCCCACCTCTCCAGCGACAGAGAGTTCGAGAATGGCCGCCTGGCTTTGTATGGTAGCTCAGCTCAGGGCCGCTGTTGCTGCCTCGCTGGGGCGAGGCTCTGCAGGCCGCTGGCCGCGCTGCCCGCACGGAGTCTGAGCGGCATCTGCCCGGGGACGCAGGGCACGGGCGCCACCGCGCACCGGCAGGGTGCTGCCGAGCAGCACGCAGCAGGGCGCACACACACTCCGGCCGGCCACCGCAGCTGTGGGCCTCACAAGGAACTTACCCACACGGGATTTATTTCTTTGCTTGAAATGGGTGTCTTATTGCTGTCTTTAATCGAAGCCGCTTAGACCCAGCTGCCCTCGTCCTGGTGGCTTCATCCCCCTTCACGGGTGGCCCTTCTGTCCCTTAGGATCTGCAGGGTGGGCCCTTCTCTTCGCAGCGGTATTCGGAGCAGGGCTGGTTTCCTCATCCGATGCCTCAGGGCTGTGTTTCTTTCCACTAATTGTGGTTAAATGTTGGCCTTTGCATGTCCTGTTGGGGTTTGAAATTCAGGATCTTCCGTAGTTCACCACGTTTGAAGATATTCCTCAGATACCAGAAGTTTCCTGCCGTTCTGCTGCCGCGATTGCCTCTCCTTTTTTTCAGCTGCCACCCAGTTTCACACTTTCAATTGTGTCAATCCCTAGCCTTTTAAAAGTGACACCAGCCTTCGTCAGTGTTTAATAAATGCACTCTGTTGTGTCTTGTGTCTGTGTCCCCACTCAGATATACATTTGGTCACTTAGCTTATAGGGAAGCTCCAGAAAATGTATTTCATTCTCAAGTTTTTGCAGTTTCTTGTAAGTCAAACATTTTGAGAGCAGTGGATTGTCTTGCCTTTTGTTTTGGTTGATCCTGTGGCTTATGAAAGTTCCCGGGCCAGGGATCGAACCCACACCACAGCAGTGACCTGAGCTGCTGCTGTGGCAGCGCCAGGTCCTTGGCCTGCTCCACCCCAAAGGAACTTCTTGTCTTTTTTTTTTTTTTAAGCTGAGTTTCTTATGACACTTCTGCCTGCCTGGGCTGTGGGCGTTTCTTCCTGCGCGGCCCCAGTTGTCCGGAGCGGGCCCCCCTTCTGGCACCGGGCCGAGCTGCCGTGCGTCTGGTGCTTTCCTCTCTCCGTGGGATCTGCCTTCCCTCCAGCCCCGCTGCCGGCGAGGGGATGGGAGCGCAGCGGATGCCGGCCTTCCCGCCCATTTCCCAGGCGCGTGAGCCCGCGTCTCCGGGAGGAGGACCCTGAGCTCGGGGGCTCTGATCTTGCGCGGCACCCAGCCCCTGGCGCCAGTCCTTCCACGGAGCAGCCTCTCAAAGGATCGGCCAGATCTCTTGTATCGCTTTCGTTTGTTTGTTTTCTTCGAGAAAGCAGTTTATTGAATAAATAGAGGAGGGGTCTGCGAGCCCCTGGGGGAGGTTTGTAACAATTCCGAGACCCGCCTGCCTTCCCACCGCCCTGACGTTTCTGCTTGCGGGCGGGAGTGATGGTGGGTGACAGCGCCACCCTGCACCGCCCTGGGCTTCCTCTCGTCCAGCCCTGCAGGTTCAGGTAGGAGCATTCTTTTTTCCCTTTTTTTCTGTTTATGGCCGTGCCCGTGGCACGTGCAAGCTCCTGGGCCAGGGACTGAATCCAGGCCACAGCGGCAGCAGTGCTGACGCCTTTAACCCGCTTCGCTGGGTCGGGGACGGCATCTCTGCAGCCGCCTGAGCTGCTGCAGTCGGATTCTTAACCGACTGCACCACAGCGGGAACTCCTGTTAGGAATATTCATGACGGGTCAGGGCCGTTGTTACTTTTATGGAGCATCTAGTCTCCGATTTGCAGACACACATCTTTTCAGTATTTTGAGCGACGAGGGGACGCGCAGGGAGCGTTTCTCCTGAGACTGCAGTGTGGCGGTCTCTCCAGCGTTCTAGTCGCCAGCTGAACGAACCACTTTTTTCACGGGACAGCAGATAAAGCTCGGTGACTCAGACTCGAGCACCTGCCAGACATTTCCTCTGAAAGGAAGCCAGGCTGTCACTTGAAGGAAAACAACTGCCAGTTCGTGTTGCCAGTGATGACATTTCAGCTTTTGAGTGGAAAGTAGCATTTTGGAGCAGCGTGTGCCCCACGGGGTGTCTGCCGACCGGGGTCCACGATGGGAAGTTCTCACTGAAGCAGCTCTTTCCCACGACAGGCCTTGACCTTGCAGATGCAGCTCGGGGCTCTGGGCAGCCAAGTGCAGGGAGCTCGTCCCCCGGGACCCCCGTCCCCCCTGCAGCCCCACGCTGCCCCTCCCCGCTCTCCCGGTGCAACAGCCGGCGCCCATGGTCGCCCCCGAGCCGCAGAGTCTCCCCTCTTCCAGCCCGTCTCTGTGCGGTGGTTTCCGGCATCACCCACCCAAACACCTGTCACAACAGGCAGGCCGCGCAGCAGGGGCGACAGCGCCGCTCCCCCAGCGCCGCTGCAGGGCTTTGCAGACGGTGCCTCCTTCCACTGCTTGTTTTCTGTTTTAGAAAAGGTGCTTCTTTTGTCATAAAAAAGAGGTGGTTTGTGTTAACATTCAACAGTATTCATTATTTTTAAATGAATGAAGTAAATATATGTATTTTTTGGCCTTGGCCGAGGTGTGCAGAAGTTCCCAGGCCAGGGATCGAACTCGAGCCACAGCGGTGACAATGCCAAATTCTTAACCGCGACGCCACCAGGGACTCGAAGTAAATATTTTTAAAAGGTCTCAGTTTTAACCTCTAATGTAGTAAATATTGATAGGTGCATGTAACCGCATAACAAAAGCCCTTTGGGTCTTGAATAACTTTAAGATGGAGAGGCCCTGAGACTAGAAACTGTGGGCAGTGCTATTCTAAGCCATCTGGTGTCACCAGTCATACGTATTTTTTAAAGCACCTAAAATTGCTGTGTCCTTGGGGTCTGAGCTAAGGCCCCAAGGGGGCCAAGAAGGCATGACGTCCTGTCGGGGGTGGTGTTGGTCTGACAAGTGCACCTGTCCGGGTGGGGGCACGAACCTGTGAGGTCAGGGCTTCTCTGCGCCCCTCAGTTAGGCAGGTGGTCTCGAGGCCGACAAGAGCCCCCAGAGAGGCAGCCGCCCACTCCCACCCAGGGGTGCTGCCAAAGTGCGTCGCTGCTCTTCAAAGCGGATGGTTACCTGCACATGCATAGTGCGTACGTTACATCGAATTACAGATGATTATGGCTTCTGGCAGAAATAAATTCTAGATCACGAAGGATGAATTTGCCAGAATTTTTGTTCTCATTGAACATTTTGTCATTTTGCAAAAAGGCAAACTTCGGGGAAGACGCGGACTGGTGTGCGGATCTTTAGAAAGCCGCTTTGAACCCGCGCCGTCAGACCTAGACAGTCACGTAGAAGATAAATAACAACGCTGAAAGTGCCGAGCAGTCGAGAAAACAAACAGGAGGAACCGGAGGAAATCTGAGAGCATAGCTCTTAGAAACTAGTGCCTCCGTGGACGGCAGGTGCCGTGAAAGTGCTGGGCAGAGGCCTGTGGGGCGGCCGCCGGGGCTCAGTTCAGCCCGGAGACGTGCGGTCATCCCTTAGCTGGTGTCAGGGGCCCTGTATGAGCGCAGAACCAGAGGGACCTGGCGGAAGGGCCCCGGGGAGACCTGAGAAGTGTTTCCTCATTTGAAGGGCTCTCAGCCTTTAGATGGAAAGTTAGTTTGCTCTGGTCATAGTTGTAGAATATCTAAATTAACAGGAAAAAAGGCATCATTTACCCTGCCAGGAAGAAACCCAAACTGGTCTCCATAATGAGGAACTTTAGTGTGGAGTTCCCATCGTGGCTCAGCAGTAGTGAACCCGACTAGTATCCATGAGGATGCGGGTTCGATCCCTGGCCTAGATCAGTGGGTTAAGGATCCGGCATTGCTGTGAGCTGTGGTGTAGGTTGCAGACACCGCTTGGGCCTTGCATGGCTGTGGCTGTGGCTGTGGTGTAGGTCTGCAGCTGAAGCTCCAATTCAACCCTTAGCCTGGGAACGTCAAAAAAAAAAAAAAAAATGGAAGAAGGAGAACTTCTGTGGACTTGGGACCTGTCGGTAAAGGACCCATCTGAGTGTTTCTTAAAATCACCTGCAGGATTTCCCGTTGTGGCTCAGTGAAAACAAATCTGACTAGTATCCATGAGGACACAGGTTCGATCCCTGGCCTTACTCAATGAGTTAAGGATCTGATGTTGCCGTGAGCTGTGGTGTAGGTGGCAGATACGGCTCGGATCTGGTGTTGCTGTGGCTGTGGCATAGGCCGGCGTCTACAGCTCCGATTGGACCCCTTGCCTGGGCCTAAAAGAGCAAAAAAAAAAAAAAAAGCACCTGTGACTCGGGGTGTGACTCAGCGTTTTCCCCGAGTTTAAGGGATTCAATGCTGTGAGACTGAGAGTGCCTCAATTCCAGAACCTGTTAGAGACAAGCGAACAGAAACCATACACAGGTTGCGCTTGTGTGCAGAGGTGTAAAGCCCTACGCAGAAAACGGGGAGAAGAGCAGGAGAGTGTGTGGCCGGGGTTCTGAGCAGGAACGCTGTTACACAGAGAAAGTACGGGGTTCATGGAAATGTGGGAGAATGTTTTTTAAAAAATGAAATACATGAGGAGTTCCAATCATGGCTCAGCGGAAATGAAACCGACTAAGATCCATGAGGTTGCAGATTCGATCCCTGGCCTCGCTCAGTGGGTGAAGGATCCAGCTTTGCTGTGAGCTCTGGTGTAGGTCGCAGATGCGGCTTGGATCCTGCATTGCTGTGGCTGTGGTGTAGGCCGGCAGCTGGCCTGGGAACCTCCACATGCCTCAGGTGCGGCCCTAAAACGACAAAAGGCAAAAAAATAAAATAAAAATAAAAAATAAAAAGATGAGATAAACAAGTGCTCCCGTTTTCATGAATACAAAAAAATCCCCAAATTGAGAGGAAATAAACAGTTTCTATACATAGTTAACGGATTATTTGAAAGCAGAAGCAAGCCTTTTTCACGGTGAGAGTCTGGAGGCCTTGTCCTAACGGGAGCTGTGTACTCAGCTCTGAGTACTCAGCAGTCAGTACTCAGCCATCAGTCTGCTTGAGATGCTGCCAGTTTCACTAAAATGTGAAAAACCAAAGCGGATGAACAGAAAAAGCCCAAAGACTCAGTAAACTCATAGATTACGAGAGACGCACTATAATCGGTCTCTTTGGTATTTGCTAATAATTAATAGAAAAGCTCGATAATAAAGCAGACTAAAATTCCAGATTTCCATATAGCAAGAGAGTCTCCAAAATTACATTTCCTGGAGTTCCTGTCATGGCTTAGTGGTAACGAACCCAACTAGGATCCATGAGGACTCTGGTTCCATCCCTGGCCCTGCTCAGTGGACTAGGGATCCAGCGTTGCGGCTGTGTGGTGTAGGCCGGCAGCTGCAGCTCCAGTTTGACCCCCAGGCTTGGAACTTCTCTATGCTGCGGGTGTGGCCCCTAAAAAGAAAACAGAAAAAAACATTAAATTTCCTGATTTCCCATATTTGCACATTTAGATTTCCCTTCTCCGTGGCTGGTGGAGTTCAGCATTCCAGTCTCTATAATTCCCCCCAGATTTTTTGGTATGTTGATTTGTCACTTTCTTAGCTCACTTAAGTTGCACTTAAAATTTTTTTCCCACACATTTTTTTTTTAATTTCAATTATGAAATGTTTTATTGACTAAACAGTATAATGAGCATCATTGAGAGGAGAAAAATGCAGCCGGGAGCAGGGTGCTCGGCCCCAGCTCTCCCACGAAGCGGAGGCCGTTATCAGGGCCTCTGCAGTTTTGCTTATCCCTACTTGGTTCTAAACAATTTACATGTACGTATTCCGCCACGATATGATTTCAGTTTTATAAGTCTTTGAACTTGATGTGACTGGAACGATTCTGTATGCTTTATGATTTTTTTTTTTAAGCGACACCGCTTTGGAGACTGAGTCCTGTTTGTGCGCGTGGCCGTAGCTGACAAGTCGTTCTCGCTTTCCAAGCGGCCGCTTTCTGCATTTCCACAACCTGCTCGTTTTCCCGCGATGGCCCTGCTGCTGGCCCTGGGGTGCGGCCCCCTTCGGATGTGCTCCTCGGCGTTTTCCGGCTCACTCGTGCAGGGCTCCCTTGAGGGCCCCTCCCCAGGACGGGGGTGCGGGGTCGGCCTGAGCCCCGGGCGCGGCAGCGGCCTCCTCCCCGGACCCCGCAGGGCCCCCGGCCAGGCGGCTCGGGAAACCAGACCCACTGTGATGGGAACTTGGGCCCTGTGTTTGGGGCATTCCTGTCTTCTAAACCGAAGTTCCCATTTTCTGTGCGGTTGCGTGTTCACTTTTCTAATTGATTGGTGGAACTGATATTTCTGTGTGTGTACATGCGTGCACACACGCGTGTGTTTCCTTCCAACGGCCGGATGCAAGGCCGTTGTTGGGTGCGTGTGGCTTTTTACAGACGTGTCTGTCCTTCGCTCTGTGGTCTCTCATGCCGACTACAGTTTCTTAATTCTAAGGGTCTGTTGACTTTATTTGAGAACCATTTCTTTTCTGATCAGACTGAAGGAATGGTGTCCCGAAGCCCCTTAGAAGCCCCGCAGGCGCCCCCCCCGCCCCCGTGCTCTGTCCACAGTGTCGCCGTTTCCGCCCGCTGTCCCAGGGGGACGCTTGTTTTCCCAGCACCGCGGAAACTCTGTCGCTCCCCTGGATTCTGCGTCACGGCGGGAAGTTCCCTGCCCGCTGTCGCGTCTCCCCTCGTGGGCATCTGCCACTTCTCTCTCTCGGCGCTGCTCTGGTCTCGGTCTCCTCACGTTTTCTGCATTTTCACTCGCATCTTGATATTTTTTGGACTTGCTGAATGTGGAGGTTCGTGTCTTTCGCAAATTCTGGGGAAATTTTAGGCCTTAACTTTTTCTGTTTGTCCTTGGCATTTTATTTGCTGTGGTTTCAGACTTACAGAAAAGCTGCAAGAACAGTACAAAGAATTACCGTATACATTTGTATTTTAAAAAACAAGTTTTTCCAGGAGCCCTTGGGGGTTAGTGGTTGGAATGACACGCTTCGCCTACCTAGTCTATGCCCAGAAGCCAGGGCAGCGTGTCCCCAGCCGCCCAGCACAGGCGTCACCCTCAGCAAACCGCCAGTGACACAGCGGTGTTGTCTCATCTTGGGTCTGGTTCGTATTTTACCACTTGGCCTCACTCCTTTACCTCGGGAAGAAATCCCGGGTCCTGCATGGCGTTCGATGACCGTGTCCCCGAGTTTCTTGCCTGAAGCCGTCTCCGTGATGACGGTGGCTGTGCTGGTCTTCCGGTTAATTCGGTAACAGGCTTCCTCTGTCACAAGCGAACCTCCCTTCCCTCCTTATTTATCTGTGCTCTACTTACGTTAGTTCGGACTTCGGGACTGCTTGTTAACTGGCTTGTAATCGCTGGCTAGCATTCTCTCGTTTGGTGCCCAGGCTGTCCTGGGGTTGGCAGAGGGGAGCCCCTGTCCTGGCAGCCCCCACCCCCCGATGAAGTGAGACGCAGTGATCGCTCCTTGAGCCCCCCCCGGCCTGCAGCCAGCTCCGGGTCCGAGACGCCTGGTGTCCACGTCCAGGGCTTGCTCTTTAGGAAGCCAGCTCTGCGTGCTGGACGTGCTCGCGGGTCCTCGGCCGCACAGGGGACAGAGCGAGGATGTGGAGGTCTGTGTGCAAGGGCACAGACGCACACACACACACACGCACACACACACACACACACACGCACACGCACACACACACACACACCCCACCCCCACCCCGTGAGCACACACGCTGTGTCCAGTTCTACCCAGCAGTGTCACAAGGTCACGAAAACCCTTTCTCTTGTCCCTGTTTGTTCCTCCCTCCCCTGATGCAGAAACGCAGCTCCGGGTCTCCGGTGTGTTTCCTTCCTGTTCAGTCCCAGACGCGCGGGCAGAGACGGCTCGTCCAGGCCTCTGTGAAAAAGCCACCTCCTGACAGACTCCAGCCTTTGTCCGGGGCGTTCAGTCCGGGCGGGGCCCAGGCACCTTGTCCCAGAGCCGCGGGGGACGGTCCCCCCCCCCGCCCCAGTGTGGTCGTGCCGTTGATTGGAGATGTGGTTTAGTTCGTTTGTTTCTCTTCGGAGTTCATTTCAGGGATTTCCCCCCACTTCTCATGCTTTTTGGCTGTATGTATTTTTTTTACTTTTTGGGTATGTGAAACATGAATGTGGTTCCCAAAGCCAGTGCTGCGCAGGGAGCCGGACTCGGAGGAGAGCCGTCCCCCCTGCCCTGCTTCTGTCCCTCGGCCCTGCGTCCTCCCAGCCACCCCCGCCCCCCGCCGCCCTCCCATGTCGCCTTCTGGACAGACGAGCAAAGGCACTTTTTTGCCTTCTTGCTCGCACAAGAGGAGCGTCCTACAGGCTTCGCTCCTGTGCAGGGCCTTTTCCACCTCCAGGCGGGCCCTGGGACCCGCCACGGCCCACGTTAGGCGCGGGGCAGGGTCCAGCATTGCCCTGGACAGCCGGGCTCTGAGCAGCCTCGAGGCGCGCTGCCCGGCGGCCGGAGGCGCCTCCCAACACAGGCGCTTTCAGCAGAGATGAGCAAACAGGCGGCAGTAATAGGTTTTGTCACCGCTGCTCCCCGCCCCCCTGGAGGGGGCCCTGGGAACCTGCATTCCCAGGCCAGCCTGCGGGCTGCCTGTTCCCACCAGCCCAGAGCAGGGACGCTGCTCCTCCTTTCTGTCCGTCCACAGATGAGGAGTTCGCCTCAGCGGGAGGCCTTTTCTCTGTCTTTATGCACTGGGCCTGGTTTTCTGTCCGGACTTCGGTCTTTGTTCCCGCTGTTTTGAAGAGTTCTTTATACAGCAGGTGTTACCCTTATCCGAGAGACAGGCTGTCGTGCCTCCCAGGTTGGCCGTTATTTTTTGAATTCTTTACGGGGCTGCTTCTGCCCTGTAAACGGCCTCTGTCCCCTCGCCCCCGGCGGTTCAGACGTACCAGGCTCTGTCTTTGAACTGCATCTGGACTTTGAGTCGCCCTCAGAGAGCCTGCCTTGGGTCCCAGGCTCCGTTTCTTCTGGGGCTTGTCTGTCCGGCCCTGGCAGGTCGTGGAGCTGGCTCGCATGTGGCAGGTGCGGACCCGATTTCACCTTGCCCGGTGGCTGCCTGCCCAGCTGTCCGTCACCAGTGGTTTAACAGCCCCTCTCTGTGCAGTGGCCGAGCCGCCAGTTTGTCCTGCACCTGAACTCCAAGGCCCGAGTCTGTTTTTGGACTTTCTGCTCTGCCTGCCAGATGCGCCAGCCCTGTGCCGTCTCAAGCACAGGGCCTTCCTAGGACGCTCCCGTGGTCCCCTCCTCTGCCCTGGATTCGAGGTGCATTGGCTCAGCCCCCTGCCCTGCAGTCCCCAGCCTCTCACGCCCTCCACGCATCTGTGTGTTGCGATCCCCCTTATTTCCTCAGTGCGAGTTTACCGTTCACCGATTCTCCCTTCAGCTCTATCTAATCAGTTACTTAACGCATTCATTTCAACGTTTAATTGTTACAGTTTTTATTGCTACGAGTTCTAATTAGGTCATTTTGAAATGTGCTGACCGTTGCTGTGTTAGTAGTAGTGATAGAAGGTGCCAGCAGTATTCTCGTGTGCTTTTTATGTGTTTCTCTGCGAAGAGCTCACACTGTTCCCGTCGCTCTTTGGCAGATGAGTAGCAGAGGCAGAGAGGTCCTGGGCCCAGGGTCACGCAGCTCCCGAGGGACGGCCCTGACAGTCCCTTTCTCCACTCTGACCCTGGGATGACCTTTCTTGTTTCTTCAAGCCTGGTGTTGAGATGTGGTTTATGGTCACATCAGATCTGCCTGTAATTGGAGTTGTCCTGTCCTGACTCTGACGCCCTGGGTTTTCCCCTGCGCTGTGATTTTCTGTTGTGACTTTATGCGCTTCTAGCGTTTTGTAGACGTCCTTAGGGGTGGACGGCGTACTTGCCCGGGGAGGACGTGTGCTGTTCCTGCCGGGGCGGCAGCAGCCTCGGCAACACCCTCAGGAGGCACTTCAGGACACAGTTGCCGTGGTGCCTGTCGGGTCTCAGGGTAGTCTGGCATCCCTGCTAAGCCTGCGAGATGATCTGTGGTTACATGTTCCTGGGGAGTCGTCATTTTACATGCCCCCCCCAGCACCCCCCGCAGCTGGTGTCTGGCCCAGACGTGGTCACACTCCTCGGGGGAAGCTGCAGTCTCCCCACCGCTCTCGGACCCCTGTCCTGTTCCCTTGGCCCCGGGGGACCTTAGCAGTGACCTTAGGGCAGCCTCAAGACAGGCCCTGGCGCCACGCCCCTCCCTCCACACAGCCTCCTTCAGGTTCCTGCCCGCGAGCGGCTTCCTTGCTCTCCTGCCGACTCGGCTGGCACCCAGGTTTTAGCCGGTCACCTGCCGCCTGGCCAGACAGGGGGGCTTCTCCCACTGCTCTGTCACCGACGCCGCAGGCTGGCTTTCTTTGGAGGGCCCTTGTTTTTATCAGAAGCAAGCTGTCCGTGCTCTCAGGTGGCGAGCCTGGAAGAGCTGGGGTGTGGCTGCTGGTAAGAGCCGTGGGGACGGGCCAGGCACTGCCTCCCCGTGTCTTTTTTTTTTTTTTTTT
>PVHT020000050.1:1013831-1048308 GCA_004024745.2 Catagonus wagneri
TTTTTTTTTTTTTTTTTTTTTGTCATTTTATGGCCGCACCCGCGGCATGTGGAGGTTCCCAGGCTAGGGGTCTAATCGGAGCTGTGGCCACTGGCCTGCGCCGCAGCCACAGCAACGCAGGATCTGAGCCGCGTCTGCAACCTACACTACAGCTCACGGCAACGCCGGATTGTTAACCCACTGAGCAAGGGCAGGGATCGAACCCGCAACCTCATGGTTCCTAGTCGGATTCGTTAACCACTGCGCCACGACGGGAACTCCGCCTCCCCGTGTCCAAGCCCCATCCAGTGTCCCGCTCGGGCCTGGAGAACAGGCACGGGTGGCGAGGCCCCTTTTGGTTCAGTCCGGTCGTTACGTCCCAGAGAGGAGGGCCCTCCGGTGAGGGACCGCCTTTGGGGTCTAAGCCCCTCGATTTTCTGCTGCTGAAATTTGCCGCCGGCTGCTTCCATCAGCTGGTCCTGTCCAGGTCTCCCGCGGACTTCCGTCAGAGCGTATTTAAGAATGAGGAGTTCCCTTGGGTGCAGAGGGTTAAGGGTCCAGTGTGTCCCCGCCGCCCGGAGGGGAGGGTGCCGGCCGGCCCGAGGAGCACAGGGGGCCGGCTGCGCCCTCCCTCAGAGTTCAGAGCCGGGGGGACCACAAAGTTCGCTCGGGTGAAGCCCCGGGAGGAAGGCAGGGGGCCCGAGATCCCCGCTGGCGTCCGCCCGCCCTGCGCCCTGTGGAAGCCGTGTTCTGGGGGCGCGGACGGCCCGGCACCCATCTGTGGTCTGTGGCCGCTTGGGGTGCAGGGCGAGGGCCGCCACAGGAAATCGCCCTGGGGCTCTGCTCGGAAAAGCCGTGGTCCTTGTTGCAGTGCAGGTAAACACGAAAGCTTTTTGATTTAGTTGCAGCTACAAAGAGTGACTTTGGCTTTCGTGTGTGCCAGCAGAGCTGCTCACTTTTCTTAACAAAACCTTAAACGGCAGCCAGGTGTTGGCTGTAGAAGGAAGGACCACAGGGGACGGTTTGACTCCGATTTTACCGCCTGGCTTTAGCTTTCCTTCTGACAGCTGGTGAGGGAAGGACCAGGCGTGAAGGCGTCGTCGGCCCAGTGGCTGCGTTGCGCGCAGGGTCTGGGAAGATGGGCCTGCGGGCACACAGGGCCCTCGGGGGAGGGATGGTGGCAGCTGTTGGCTGAGGTGACAGTGTCCCCCTCGCTGACCACTCCTGGGTGTGGAGACCAGGGCAGAAGTCATGACCCTGCCCCTGAGGTCCCTTGGGGGGCGCGCGGTGGCCGAAGCCCTGCCCCTCTGCGCCACGGGCTCGCAGGCCCGGGTGGGGCGTCCAGCCCTTGCGCGGGGGCTCCACGTGCGTCCAGCCAGCGGCGAGTCTCGGCGCCTGGGGGCCTTTTGGCGGTGACGACTGTCTCACTGCTCAGCTCCCTCCGGTGTGACGAACAGAGAGGACCTGCTGTGACCTTTGCGACTTTGGGATTTTCGCTGAGACCATCACTGGGCAGGCTCCTCGGTCTTCCTCCCGCCGCGCGCCAGCGCCTGGGCTCGTCGCCCTGGGGAACTTACAGAGCAGCCCCTTGAGCTCTGTCCTCGGGGGAGGCCCCGAACCAGCCATGGGACCCCATCACCTGGGGAGGAGCTGCTCTTCGGTCACCCCCGCGCTCTTAGAAGTTCTCCGCGGGGGATTTTGGTGTGAAAAGCAGCTTAAAAGACTCTGTCATGTCTGTTTAACGCAAACCTGGAGTCCTGTGAAAAAGCTGGACCTGCGTCTCATGCGTGTGAGTTTGAGGGGGTGGGTGCTTCTCTCCCGTGGGGGTCCCCTCTGCCCCGTCCCTGTGTGACAGTCACGGACCCCAGGCTTCCATCCCTGCCACGTCCTCGGTGTTCAGTGTCGCTCACGTCTTGAGTCTGTCATCCTCAGCTTGCTGGTAGCACTCGGGCCTGTCCGTTTCCCAGATGGCCAGAAGGCAGAGCTCTGGACGGCTGCGGTCACTCTTCCTCACGTGGCGTGGAGGCTGCTGGGTGCCAGCACGGGCGCCGGAAGCCCAGGCGTGCAGAGCGCCTGCCCCACTCCAGGACATTTTTTTTTCTTGTAAAATAGAACTTGCGCTTCTTAAACTGGTAAAAATGCTGTGAATGAGGCAGTTCATCCCACACCTGTGGGATTTTTTTAAAATGTGAGTCAACACCCTTGGCTTGTGCTGCGGGGCGTCGTGGGGGGGCTTGCGTCCTGACGGGAGCCCTTCTCTGTCCCACGTGAGTAACACGCGGTGCTGGGCACCGGTGGCTGTCGCCTCTGCCTCGAGGCCTGCCCTGTGGCCGCTTCCCAGGCTCAGCGGTGAGAAGAGCCTGTGGGCGGAGCTGGAGGTCCGGTGCCAGCGGTGGCAGCGGGCACCCCCCACCGGGGCCCTGTCCACAGGCTCAGGCCAGCAGCCCCGTCCGGCGCTCGTAGGCAAGGCCTGGGTGCCGGGGGCCTGCGGGGCCGGCATCACAGGGGTGGGGCGAAGGGCCTGCATCTGGGTCTGTTGGAGGGAAAAGTGTGTTTTCAGGGCCCCGCCCTGCCCGCTGCCCCGCTGGCCTGGTCTGGGTGTGGGGGGGGCGTTGAGTCTCGGCCGGGCAGTCAGGGCTGTACGAGGGGGCCGCACGCCGTCCACAGGAAGACGGGCTGGAGGACGAGCGTGTGCTTCTGGGAGGTTTTCCAGGACCCTCTGGCGGGTCGGCGGGGTGTGCACCTGCCGCCCACTGCCGCTGCGTGCTCTCCGAGCCCCTGCGCGTTTCTGGATGCTCCGTGGGAACCGCGTCCAGGTCCTGGCTTTTGCCCGGGGCCTCTGCTGACTCATCGCCTTGATGAGCACGGCATGGCCCTCGGGCGCGGTGGGGGGCAGAGAGCCAGCCGGGATGTGAGCGTCCGCCCACCCTGTCCGGGGCTCCAGGCCTTTGCTTCGCTGGCCCCAGGCTCCCCGGTCGTTGCCGCCCCCTGTGGGGCCCTGCCTTGAAGCAGCTCTTACTCAGCCTCGCCCGAGGTCCCGGCCGCGACAGGGAGGGCGACCTCTAAAGTCCCTTCACCAGTGCTGCCTGCTGTCCACGGAGCCTGGACAGGCCTGGGGAGACACGCACAGGACGCACACCACAGCCCTGGGGCTTCCACCACGACCCGGACCCCAGACTCCCAAGTCCACGGGCTCGGCTTTTCTACCAGTCAGGTCGGCCTTGCCCTTCTGTGTGCTAGGAAAAGTGTTCGATTCTCATGTCCCCTGGGGTGAGCCGTTCGCCCCCGACCGGGTAATGGCCTTGGACGGCTCAGCCCATGACACCGCTGTGGCTCAGCGGTCCCATGGAGCCCTCGGCGCTTGGCCTTCCCCGTGGGGTCTGTCTCGTCTTGACCGAAGCCCTGGGGGCGGCCTCGGCCCCCTCCTCTTGTGCTCCGGCAGGTTAAGCTGGCAGATGGCAGCCTGGAGGGGCAGCTTCTGGAACTTCCATGCCAGCCCTTGCACCATCAACTGCAAGCAGTCCCACAGCCTCCCCTAGTCAGCCGAGGGGGGCCAGTTCCCTCTCTGGCGAAGGCCCCAGCACGCTCGCTCTGTGTGTCGCGTGCTGTGCTGTGCTTGAAGGTGGCCGCCTCGCTCGTCGTCCCTCCCGGCGGGGGCTCCTGATGTGGCCGGGGGGCGGGGGGGCGCCTTCCTCGCCCTGCACCTCCCGTGATGCCGAGGCCTTTTCCCACCGCGGGGAGTTAACTTCAGGCGCCGGAACCTCTCGGTCTCTCTCGCTTGGGCGCGTATTGAGAGGCGGTTGGCAACAGGCTCAGCTGAGCCAAAGAGCTGTGAGCAGGCAGCGTGTGCCTCCCGCTCCCAAGGGCGCAGCTGGCATACGGTTGCAGCCTGGACTTGCGGGGTTTCTGCCTGGACTTGCGGGTTTCAGCCTGGGTGCGGGGTGCAGCCTGAGCGCGGGGTGCAGCTGGACCGTGTGAGTCTCGGTGAGGATGTGCGGGTTTGCAGCCAGGCTGGGTTCAGCCGAGCTGCAAGAGTTTCAGTGGCCTCTGCGCTGAGCCTGGCCTGGTGGTCGCCAGGCCGAGTGTCAGTGGCGTCCGGGGCGAGCTCCTGGAGTCCTGAGTCCGTGTCCGCGGCGACCCCGCGCATCATCTGCTTGTTATGTAACGTGACAACACGAGTATGAAATAGAAACCAGATGTCGGGGCGGAGCCGTGAATTCCTCGCCAGTGAGCGCTGCGGGCACTGCTAGGTTTTCTGCCACGATCCAGGCCCGGTGCCCCGGGAGGACGGGCCCCCGGGGATCTAAACAGAGGCCGCGGAGGCAGGGAAGTGCAGACGCGCGTGGTTAACTCCTTCCTGAGCCCGAGAGGGGTCTCCGCGCCCACTGACACAGCTGCAGTCCTGGGAGCCCTGGCGACTCGGCGAGGACCCACATAGGGGCTGGGGCTCGGCGCCAGGTGAGTGGTGCCTGGGCACCTCCGCCCAGCCTGGGTTTCGGGAGGGAGGTTGGTGTTTGGCTGGTGACGGGCTGGATCCGGTGGCTGGGGGCAGGCTTGGGGGAGAGGTGGCTGCTTGCAGACGGCAGCTCTCGGGGCTGGGGACTTGGGGCCAGCTCTGGGCGTCCGGGGTGGCAGCCCCTGCCCAGCCAGGCCCCGCCCTGACCCCCGGAGGCCTCGCTGGCCGCCTTCACCCAGGCTGCTCGGTGAACACGGGTCTCGGCCGTTTGGAAGGAGGAAGAACAGACTCCCCTCGACCAGACGTGTGGTGCCTCCCTTGCTGGAAGTGACAGCCCGCCGGGAGGCTGGTTCTCACTCTTGTCCAACAACCAGAAATATCTCCGCTATTGTTTTCCTGAAAGTTGATCTTGCAGAGCCATCTGCAGACTCCAAACCTCCCCGAGAAGGCACCCTGGAAACAAGCCCGGGGGCTTGGCCGGGACCCTCACTCCTGGGCTGCAGCAGAACCTCGTGGAGGTGCCGTCTTCTTACTAGGAGGAGCGTGCTGACAGCCACGCGGTGCCACCCCGTGTCCCCAGGGGTCCTACCCACTGGGGCACAGGGACCCGGGCTCCTTCTGGATCTGAGCACAGAATCCCCCCGGGTCCTCAGTGTCATGTCTGTAATGTGACAGCTAGTGTCCATGCTTTCTGGGTGCCAGGTCCTGCTGAGCGTGCTGATGAGGTTTCTTACGTCATCCTCAAAACTCCCGCAGAAGTGGGTGTGGGCGTTCACCACCTTAGGATGGCTCGGCTTCGCAGGTTTCGACTCGACGGTGGTGTGAACGTGACGTGCCTGGAGTAGAAACCGGACTTTAATTCTGGGCTTTGCTCTTCCCTGGCGGTGACACGTGGTCCGGTTCCCACGCTGGGCGGGCCCCCTGTTGCCCGTGATCCCGAGGTGAGCAGCCCGTGCGCTGCCAGCCGCCTGTCCGTCCCTCTTGGTGCAGCGGTCAGCGAATCACACGAGGTCGTCGACCCTTTGCTGTAAGACGGGCTTTGCGTTCGGCGGTCCCGCCCGCCTCCAGGCGCTGGGAGTGTGATGAGCCCCGGGAAGCAGGAGGCGCGGCTGTGCGGAGGTCGGTCGGGGCGGTACATGCGTGTTCAGCGCAGTCCGGGCTCATCGGCGTGAGGCCGCACCCAGGTCGGGGGAGGCCGGTACCCCTCTGAGCCCATTTCACAGATGAGGATGCCGAGGCCCAGAGCGGGTGAGCGACCGGCCCAGGCGTCTCACAGTCGGGGTACAGCCCCGGGCGAGGCCACCTGGGGGCGTGCTGCTGGGCCTTGTCTGCTGTTTGCCGCAGACTCGGGCAGTGGAACCCGATGTTGACCAGGGGTGACGCTGTGGGAAGCTGTGCGACAGGCCCCTAAACCCGGTCCTGGGAGAAAACGTCCAACAGCCCCGTCCCAGGTCACTTGTTCTTCAGGAGTGCCAGGCTCTCCAGCTGGCGGCGTCCGGCTCTCAGATGCGGTTGCTGGAAAGTCACCCGTTAGTGGAGATTCTCCTCCTCTCGTTCTCGAGCAGGAGTTGCCCTTTGACCCTTTAGAAAAGCACGTTCACAGTCACAGGTCGTGACAGGGCCACGGAGCAGCGGTGGCATGTGTGGACATGAGCGCGGGGCGGCTCCCCAGGTCCCAGCACCTCACTGTCCGGCCCTCTGCCTTCAGGCCCCTCGCCCGAGCCCCAGCAGCGGCCGCTGGCCATCACCTTGGCCGCGAGCTCTGTGCGCTTTGTTTCCAAATGTGACCCCTGCCTCATGTTTCTAAAAATAGTCCCCGTCGTCCGGAGGGTCCTGGGCACAGCCCCCACCGGCCATGGCACGGTCCTTGTTCCAGGAGCCGGGCTGTGTGCCCAGGGCTCTCTTCCTTCCTGCCAAATTTCCAGACCCTGCTGGGCACCTGAAGCTGAAAGAAAGCAGAGCGTGAGGGGCCTGTCCTGAGAGGGGCATCGTGGGCTGGGCGTGCGCTGAGGTCCGGACGGCTGCAGCACAGCGGGCCCCTCCCGCCCTGGGCCCCGAGGCCCCCGCTGCTCCCCGTCATCCTGGCTTGTGACACCTCGTGCGTCTCAGGACCCCCTTCCAGAAGGTTCTCTGACTTGATAGTCCTGCCCAGTATGGGGCCCGGTGGGCGTCGGGGTGGGTCTGGGGCAGGGTCAGGGGCAGTTTCTGCCTTGGCTGTTAGCACATTTAAAACTAGGCGGGCACGGGGCTGTGGGGGGCACGTGGGGCCGGTGACGCTGCCCGGCAGCGGAGCAGGTGCCCGGAGCTCGTTAGGCGCCAAGAGCATGCTCTCCAGCAAAGACCTCGAAGGCCGTGGGGCCGGGTGTGGTCAGTGCCACCGCGGTGGCTCTAAGACGGGCCCTGGGTGGCGCCCAGACGTGCGCACGCAGGCGCGCCTGGACTGGCTCAGAGGTTAGTCACACACCGTGGGCCTCCGGGGGCGACACTCACACGCGGGCCTGGCCAGGGTGGCCTCCAAGGTCCTCGGTTACAGCCACTGACCTTGAGACCCGGGTCAGCGGCTCAGAGCCTAGCGATGGGCCCCGGGACCGCCTCCAAGAGCCTGAAAATGCGTGGAGTCGGGTTTATTCTTCCCCGGGAAGGAGCTGCGTCCCCGTAAGCCCTGCCCACCATCGGGTTCTAGAAGAGGATGGCTGCGGCTGGCCGCGCGCCCCGAGACCTCGGGTCCCCAAGTCGCTGTGTCAGTGCTGACGCCGGAAGCCAGGCGCTCCGGAACACTGGGGGTGCCCTGCGCTGGGGAGTGACCGTAACGCCCAGTTACCCCGGCTCTTCCTTCGCCCTCTGTGTTTGCTGCCTGCAGGGCGCCCTGAACGCGGCTTGGATTCAGGGCCTACGGGGGCAGTGGCAGCTGTGATCCCGAACGTGCCTGTTAGGTAAAGCGCGGCAGAAGCATGTTTGCTATTCATCTGAACAAATTCGGGTGTGTGTGTGCGCGCGCGTAAATGTATTTAAACTTGAAATGCAGGTTTCGTTGGGCCGCTCGTCTGCGGATGGCTAGAATTTAGTAACAGTGAAACTAAGCTGCACATATGCAAATGATTTGAGCATGGTTGAAAACCAGATGAAGTTTTTATTCTTTCTACAATTTTGGAAACTTCTAGAAGATATTTTGGAATTCTCTTTTGAAAATAGTTCATGTAGAAATAGTGTTATGTACACAAAAGTACCAAAAAAAAAATACCCAAGGAAAAATGATAAAGCCTCTTGCCCCTTTCCCGGCATGACAGAGCAGCTCCTCCAGAGAAAGGGGCCGAAGGGGCCGCCCTCCGCCTCTCCTGGCTCCTGGGTGGGGACGCGCCCGCGGTGTGGCCTTCAGCGAGACCCAGGCTCCTCGGGATGGGGGACAGACCCGCAGGCAGGCTCAGCACAGCTGTCGGGCAGACGCACGGAGCGTTCCCGCCGTCACCCAGATAACGTGACCAGGACGAAGCTAGGCCAGACTCTCGGCACCACCCACCCAGTAACCTGCCCCCGCTGAGCCCTGCCCCACAGGCCGCCCGCGCACCTGAGAACTGCTCACTGGGTGCTGTCCTTATGGGCAGAGAACAGAGCAAGACGATCGGACGACAGCGCTGTATTCGTGCTGTTCAGGTTGGCTTGTCGCCTGTGCCGCCTTCAATGGAAGGAAGCCCTGCTCCTTCAGCATGAGCCTGCGTGGCGGTGCGTGTTTGCCCGCGGGGAGGAGCGCGCTGCCGTCCGGGCCCCGACCCCACGCCGCCGGGCTGACCTCAGCCAGCGCCCTTTGCTGGGCCACGGGCTTCACCCTGGAGACCGCGGCTCCGAATCCTTCGCGGTTTTCACGGCTTTTCTGGCTACGGTAGAAGAGCCGGGCCGAGTCCTGACCCCCATTAAACAGCTTAGGAAACAGTTGCCGCCATGGGCTCTGGCCCCTGGGCCTCCCGACGTGCGTGACACGGTGGCGTTTACGGCGTCTGGCAAAGGGCAGTCTCACCTTCTGTGCGGGACCCTTTCCCAGGCCTGGCTCCGCTTAAAAACAGCCTTTCAAGGGAGGGAACAAGGAAGGACTTGAACAGTGGGGTGTTTTCTCGGGCATTGTTATCCCACCTGAGCCCCGCAGAAGCTGTGAGAGCCGAGCCGGCCTGGCCTGGCTCTTAATCTGCGCTTTCACCACCCAGTATCGTTTCGTGCTCCCCACTGGTGTCCCGGCTTAGCTCATTTGATCCTCGGGGCAGGTAATAAAAGTTCCAGTGCCAGGTGCTGGCTGCCGGGCTTCTCTCTGAGCCCACGGGGACCGAGACTTCCCGGGCCCCACTGCGCGTGTGCTCGAGCAGAACGGGAAAGCAGCTCGGTCGAGGTCGGCCGTCGACGGGGAGGCTGGCTTGGCCTGCGGGTGACTGTCCCGGGCTGGGCTGTGCTCAGCGGCGGGAGGGCCGGGGGCTGTCGGACACAGGGCCTCCTGCATCCTCAGGAGGTGGGACCTTGGTGCTGGACTTGGCCGGGGACCCCGGGGAAGGGGGTTTGGGGATCGGGGCTCCGCGGTCCAGGGCTGAAGCGCCAGGGCCCAGGCCCGGCCAGGAGTGGAGGTGAGACTGCGGGGCCCCCGTCCAAGCAGGAGGTGCAGCGGCCTGAGCTTCTCTATAAGAACGGGAACCAGGGCTCTGCTTTCTGCAGGACGCAGTTCTCAAGCCACGCGTTTTATAACCAGCTCTCTCGGCCTCCGGGGCCGGCTGGAAGCTCCCGGCCCATCCGCACATCTCGGAGGCAGCAAGTCATTGGGTTGCTTTTCTCAACCGCGAGTTAATGAAAAGCTGGAAACGGTATGATGACCAGCGATTTCAAGAGGAGAACAAACCAGAACAGCCGAGTGAGGAAATAAACAGAAGAGCCGACCCGGGCTCCAGTTTGCAGTGTGTGTGGGAGGCTTATGGCCTTGGCTGCGGCCTCACCCCCAGGGTCCCCCACCTCCACGCCGCGGGCCTCACTGGAGGTGTTTGGGGTGGCTGAGAAGCGTGGGCTGCGTCGTGTGCAGCGGAGGACAGATGTTGAGGGGGAGGGGACGTTGCAATCGCAGATGGACGTACGGAAACTGCACACAAGGCCCGGGCCGCTCTTGCATGTCGCCAGGCCCCGCGGGCTCCTGGGAGCCCTGTCCTCGGGCTGCCTGGTGTCTGCGCTGCTCCGGTTGTCCCCAGGGCCGGGCTGTGCCCGGGGAGGGGGAAGGGGACAGGTGAGGGCGGCTTCCAGCCCCGTTCCCCTGACACCCGGGAGCAGTTTCCACGTCCTGGCTGTGCTGCAGGCCCCTGGGGAAGAACTCCGGGAGGCTGTGCCCACCCAGATGTCCGACGAAGAGACGAGCCGCAGCCGTCCTCCGCTTATGCTTTTCCTAAAGGAGCAAACGGGTAAAACACAAGCAGGATTTGGACCCGCAGGCGGTGCGGAAGGCCCAGTGTGGCCTCACCTGCCGCCGGCCGTCGCCCCGGTCGGGGACGCGTGGTCACTTTAAAGCGAGTAGAGCTCGCTTACATTGGGCCGAGTGGGGGTGAGAAGCTCACAGACTGAAAACCACACAACCAGTTGTCCTGTCGTTTCTGGCGGTGGCTGGGAGGCGAGGCCGCGTCGGGGGCGGGGTGTGGGGGGGATGGCGCTTCCCCAGAGGGCGCCCCCAGCCGGTGAGAGGAGGAGGGGTCGTCCCGAGAAGGGTGCTGGGTGTCTGCCTGCGGGGAGAGGGCGCAGGAGCAGAGGGGTGGTCCAGGGCAGAAGTAAGCCCGGGGAGGGCGCCGGACTGGGAGGCTGGGCCAGCTGGGCGGGTGGGCAGGCGGACGGACGGCCTGGGGCTCTGCCCTCCCTGGGGCCCCCCCAGCCCCCACCCAAGCAGGGCGCCTTCCTGGAGGAGGCGAGAGGGCAGAGGCCGCCCGGAGAAGGCGCTGGTGTGGCGGTGGCTCCGGCAGCTTCCCGGGACCAGCCTTGTGCTGCCCGCGTCTCCGCGTCCTCACGCCCACGTGGCAGGAGAGCTCTGCGGCGTCCACGTTTGCAGGACAGAGTCAAGTGTGTTTGGGAGGCCTCCTCCCGCTGCCTCGGAGGAAGAGGAAAGGCACTGGCACAGAGACAGCTTCGCAGGGGGGCCCCGGGCCTCTGGTCCCCAGCGTCCAGCCCCGCGTGGGGAGGGCACGGTGCGTGTGGCGTCCCGCACGTCCTGTGTGGCTGGCGCCACCTCTGCGCCTCCTTCATCCTGTTCGACTTGGGGCTCTGGGCGGAGGCCTTTCTCCGGCTCTTTGCAGGGGCCTGCGGGCTCCCTCTGAGTGTCCTGGTTGGGATTCAGAGAGGGTGCCATGCGGGGCTGGACTCTTGACCCGAGCAGCTGGGCGGCGGCCCGCGGTCAGGCCCTGTCAAGGCTGTTTGCAGGGAGGCGCTGGGCGCGGCCATGTGGCCCCAGGGGCGCCCAGGAGGGGTCGTTGGCGGGACTGGGGAGAAGTTCACGGGATGCAGGAGTCCCGAGGTGGTGGCACCCCTCCTCCGTCTCTTTCCCTCCCCCTCCCGTCTACTCCGTCCTCGGGGTGTCCCCTCGCTGGTTTGGCTTGCGTGGCGTGTCCCTCTGGCGTTACGGCCCGAGAGCAGGAGGCTTGAGCAGGGCGCTGGCCACGCAGGCCCGCGGCCGTCCGATGGGCCCTCTCAGGCCGTAAGTCGTGGGCAGCCGGCCATGTAGACAGACCCGAGTCCAGAGCCACACCTGGGCCCTCTCACCCAGGGATCCCTCTTCTTTGCTGTGCGTCCTGTTGAGAATGACTTTACCAGTTGGTAACTTGGCCGTCAGGCTGTTAGCGCAGGTGCCTGTGAATGCAAGAGGCGACTCGCCGTGCACGCGTGGCCATGGCCACCCCCAGGCCCTCTGGCTCTCCAGACCCTCTCGAGGCACCAGAGCCGCCGCCCCGGGCTGGGCTGTGCACGAGCTTATCTCGCGTTGCTGCGGTCACTCACGCACTTTCCTGGCTGCCCGCAGCACCGCGCTGGCCCGCTTGGCATAGTGCTGCTTGGCGGTAGCCTGGCTTTCTACCGTTAAAAGAAAAAAATATCAGGTCTCGTTGTGTTGACGTTTGGGGACCATTCATGGTGGCAGTCTGCCGCCGAATCCCGATTTGTAAATATTTGACAAGGAAGCGGTTTTCCCAGCAGCATGTTTTTGAGGAAATAACATTACTCGTCGTATGACATGATTGTGTCTGTGAGAGATTTTTAGCAGTTGTATGGAAATAATTCTAAAACGTAGGTTTTATTCAGTCCAGTGCCCCGTGGAGCCCCCGCAGGTGAAGTGCGACGGCGCCCATGCGCTTGGGCTCGGGACACCAGAGGCCGCACACCGAGTTTCCCCGTGGTTTCGGGGCTTTGCAAGACGTGCCAGCGCTCACGCCACCCGGCCCCGTGCCGCTCGCTGGGCTGTCGATGAGGCCGAGTTTAGAAGGAGGAGGAAGCAGTGGACAGGGCCGGAGGAATCTCCCGTGAAGCGCTAGGACACGGAGACCCGTCAGCTCGGTGACAGTGGCGACAGCGGGCCCTGGGCTCTGGAGGGTTTGCAGTGTGCACACACTCGAGCCCACGGGGCCCCGGCGTCTCTGCCGAGATGCCAGGGCCGTGGTGTTTGTGGGTTCTCACGGTGAGTCAGGCTCTGGAAGCGTCTTGTCTCACCCCTCGTGATGCCTGGGGGTCTGCCAGCAACGGCTTGTCTAGGGGACCGGCCAGGTCAGTCCCGAAGCCTGGCTGGGTCTCAGCCTGTCTGCTTCCAGGACGCCTGGAGTTATCCTGCTGTGCCCTGAGCTCGCTTTCACCTCAGTGTTTGCCTAAGACCTTTTTCCCCCCTTTTTTTTTAGGGCTGCACCCGCTGCATAGGGAGGTTCCTAGCCTAGGGGTCTAATCGGAGCTACAGCCGCCAGTCTACACCACAGCCACAGCAGCGCGGGATCCAAGCCGCGTCAGTGACCTACACCACAGCTCACGGCAACACCAGATCCTTAACTCACTGAGCGAGGCCGGGGATCGAACCTGCGTCCTCATGGCTCCTAATCGGATTTGTTCACCGCTAAGCCACAACGGGGACTCCACTTAGGACCTTTTTTCTGTCGTAGTCGGCTGAGTTTCTCTAATCATGTGAGTGTGTTCGGTGTGCAGCCACCCGCTAGCGCTTCAGCAGACCTGCAGGCCCGGGACGCGCAGGCCTCTCTCGCGTATCTTCCCTGACCCCTGTCTGTCCTCGGCATCTTGTCGTCGGTGGCGTTGACCCACGCGCAGCTGCGGTGGACGTGATGCTGGACTTGGGGCGGCCGCGCCCACACGGCAAGAGCGCCCTGACCTTTCTGCGTTGAGGGTTCACTGTCACCCCTGGGCCCGCGTCCAGGGGCCGAGCACAGCCGTCCTCAGGTCTGCGTCTGTGGCTCTGAGGCGTCGCAGCCCGAGCGGGGAGGCCACTGTCTCGCGCGAGACTGGGCACCCCAGCGGCCGGCGTCTCGAGCTGCCGCGGATTCCTGCAGGGAGGGTCTGGGCGATGCGCGAGGGGCCCGGCGGCTGCTGAGGACGGGCTGCGTGCAAGGCGCTGGGCCTCACGGGTGGGCAGCCCTGGCACAGGCTGACCGGTGAGTCTGGGCCTGGACTCCGGAACCTTCTGTCTCCACACTGGGCTGGGCTGTGTCTGAAGTGACAACGTGGTGAAGCAGACACAGGCACAGAGGCAGAGAGCTGGGCCCGCGCGGCAGGGCGAGACGCGGCTGTGCTGACCCCGAGCCCTGTGCCCACCTCACGTCTTGGGTGAGGGCGGTTGGCGGCTCCTGAGGCTGGGGGGCACCGGGCAGGGTGGGCTGCTTCTTCCGAGGCCCGGCCTCTGCTGGGACCTGGTCATCCCCGTTTCGGAGGTGGGGTGGGCACCCGCCGCTCGGGGGGAGTCTGAGGGCACAGGCGCAGCCGGGCCTTCTTCCTGGACCCGGCCTCCTGCAGAGTGGACCCCGTGGCTGGCTCGGGCCCCCGAGGCCGGGAGGGGACCCGGGCCCAGGAGCCGTCTGACGCTCCGGTTGGGCTTCCTGACGGGGACTCGGGTGAGGGTGCAGCCCAGCCCTCAAATTAAGTGGCATAAAGTGAATTCCTTTTTTAAAATATAAAAATAAACAAACAGAAGTTTTATTATTTTTTTTATTATTTTTTTCCCTGCGCCCCAGGGACCATCTTTTGGAAGCTGTGAGATCAGTATTTCATTTCTTTGGAATAACCAAATATTGATTGTCAGGGGAAATGAGAGCAAACGGTTCCAAGGTCGTCTGATTCAGACAGGCCTGGTGAGCGAGTTGAACCATTAATCCGGTGTTTTCTAGACCTAGTGCTCCTGAGCCGTCCCCTCCGTTCAGGTACCAAACCCTGACTCCTCTGCCCCACCCGTGACCCGCTGCGGCCTCGCGGAAGCTCGCCTGCCCAGTCCGGGTGTGTGACAAGCGCTCATTTCACTGCCCCCCCCCCCGGGGAGTCCTCCCTAGGTTTGTTATTTAATGACTTAGATTCAAGAAAAAGAGCCAGAGATGAGCAGGTAGCTGCTCAGTCCTCCCCAGCCAGGGAGAGTTCTCTTAAATGCCAGCCAGCGCAGTGACCCTGATCCGGGAAGCCCTGCTGGGGATGAGGCCCCAGGAGAGGTCGTGACCTTTAGAATCTGAGCATTAGCGCTCAGCTGGCCGTCTGCGTTTAGACAGTAACTGGTGAAACCGCGAGAAACCAGGGGCAGCGGCACTCCAGGGTGGGGGCCCCGCTGCGCCTGGCCTGCGTGCCCAGGGGTGGGATCCTGCGCGGGGCTGAAAACGACGGCTCCTCCACGTCCTGGGCGCACCGGTTGCCGAGCGTGCCGCATGTGCTTGTGTGAGCGTGTGACACGGGTGCTGTGAGCACGTCCCCTGCACCTGTGCCAGCAGGGTGCCTGGGCTCCTGCCCGGGGGCCTGGGGCGGCGCTCAGCCTGGGCCTCAGTGGCCCCGTCCGGGGTTCGCGTGTCGTCAGCTCTCTGCGAGAGTAGATTCGTTCCTGGGAGCTGCTCATGAGCTTCCCGTCACTGCCTCTGACTCGGGACAAGGCTGGGTACAGGGCGGGAGGTGTGAGTGTCCACGCAGCGGGCAGCTGCGTTAGGCTGAGGACGCCCCTGGCTTAGAAGGAAGGCAGCCGTCCAGGCCCCGGCAGCCTGTTCACCCCGGAGCTCTGTGGCAGTGACTTGGTTGTTGCCGATGGTCTGGGACCTTTATTTAAGAAAGTCAGCGAGGCTCAGTGGGACCCGAAAACCGGACACAGAAGAGACACCGTCTGAGGTGCACGCACACGAGGAAGCTGTGGGTTCCAGAGTCATTGGGACAGGAGTTTCTCCGTGACAAGCAACGATGCTTTCTCTTTTTCTAATCACAGAGGTGGGAATTACCCTTTTTGGGACATTTTTAAAGAGCGTTTCCAGGCAGGAGCAGGTCCTTCGCCGTCCCCTCCTGGCCCCGCCTCTGCTGGTCACCGCTGCGACCACTTTGGTACGTTTCTTTCTGTCCCTTCTCTTGGGCCGTCCTGTGTCTTGGTGGTTTCAACAGCCTGCTTTCTGATGAACTTAAGATTTCGCTGCACACACGACACGCGTGTAGCCGTCCGTGAGCGCCGTGCTGGTGGTGTCTTTGCCTGGCCGGCCTGACGCTCCCTCGCTTTCTCCCCGCAGGACAGGCATCGTCCTGGAGGTTGATCGTGGAATAGCGCCAGGAGCACGGCTTCTCTGGCCCCGAGTTGCCCGCACTGCGTAGTGGCGCTCACGGAGTCCCTGAGGGAGATGCCGAGGGCCCGAGGCCAGATCGCCCACCGGCCTTGCCCTGCTCCTGGGCAGGCTCACCCCTGGCCGCTCCCTTTCTGTGTCCGGCCCTGCGCTCTGGCCTGAGCCTCGGCCCGAGGAGGACTTGGGGGCCCTGTGGGCGCGGCTCTGTGTCCCTAACCGTCACCCGCCACGGTTCTTCCCTCCCAGAAAGCACAGCCAGGCCTGATAGGACTCCGATAGGACGTTTCTTCAGCTTCCCCAGTGCAGCTGTTCTCCTGAAAATCTGCTGCCTCCTCCTGCTCTGTGTCCCCTGACCGCCCTTGCGAAGCCCAGTGGGCTCCAGTTTCGCATCCAAAATGCAGATCTGCTGGCCAGGCTGCCTCCCCTGCCCTTGGGCGCTCCTGTGCGGTTAGAGGCCTTCAGTGGGGACCCGGGCGCAGACCCCCTGCCGGGCGAGGCGGGGGAGGGGACCCAATGGCCCAGCTCTTTCTAGAAAGGACTTCTAGTAAATTTGCTTTCTTTTCTTACTACACCTGGAGCATTAAAAGCCTCCGGTTGTCGGTTGTGGTTGTCGTTAGCTGCTGGGGCCCCAGCAGGTGCTTCGCAGGGACTTGGAGCCCTGCGGTTTCCCAGTGAGCCTTCGGAGGAGGGACGGAGCTGGTGCTCCTGCATTCACGGTGCTCAGGCTGTGGTTTAGACGTGTTAGGACTCGCACCTGAGCCTGCACCCTGGCGTCTCCGTCGGGGTGGGGGGCCTGCGGGAAGGGTGGCGCCCTGTGCAGAGGTGGGGCCGCTTCGGGAAGAGAGAGGGATGCGGCCGTCCCTTTATGGGAAGTCCCTGGTGGCCCCAGGCTCCCCCGCTGGCTTGTCCTGCCCCACGGCCCCTCCCCGGTCCTTCACCTCTGCTGTCGTTAGGTCCCGCCCTCCCGGACTGCGCTGCCTTCTCCGAGGGCAGAGGTGGGGCCACACCCCCACATCTCTGGCCTCCCCCGTCCCCAGTGCCTGCCAGTTGGGGACCCGACCTGCCCCCCTCCCCTGAGGTCCGTGGGAGCTGCCCTCAGGGGTTGGTGCCCCACTGGAGAGTGCAGGGGGCACCTCTGAAGTGGGGTTTTCTGGAGCCCAGGTCTCACAAGGTGTTTGTACTTACCCAAAAAGCTGGGCAGGGAAGGCCCTGGGGTCTAAAAACCAGCAGAGGGAGTTCCCTGGTGGCTTAGCATTTAAGGACTTGGCCTGGTCACTGCTGTGGCACAAGTTCGATCCCTGGCCTGGAGACTTATGCATGCCATGGGCACGACCGAAAAATAAGTAAATAAACAAAGCAGCAGAGCACATTCTGAAGGCGGCTGCTCCAGCCTGTACGCAGGAACCCCTGGTCCTCTCGAGGGACACTTTGGGACGAGTGTGTCTGAGGGCAGACTGCGCAGAGGGAAGCACCGAGAAAGAAGCCATCTCCAAGGCTGAGCTGTTGGCCCAGACCAGGGACCTGCAGAGCAGGTGGGCAGCCCCGTTCCAGTCCTAGAGAAATGCGCAGCTCCTTTTTATGGGGGAAAAAAAACAGGTAAAACTGCATCTAATGGGGTTTCCTGTTTCTTGCTCGGATGGTAACTGAAGTTGGAGAGCTCTTTTCCTGCCGGGCCGAGTGGGCCTTGCCTCCGTTGCCGCTGGGCCGGCGTTCAGAGGGGCTCTGAGTCCACCTGAAACATGGCCTCCTGGCTCCTGGGACTTGCCCGCCTCCTCCCCCTCTTCCAGAAAAAAAGGAAAAACAGAACCCGTCCTACAGTACAGCACAGGGAACTGCGTCCAGTCTCTTATGATAGAACGTGATGAAAGATAATATGAGAAAAAGAATGCATGTATGTATGTATATATAATGTGCAATATAATGTGACTGTGTGTGCACGCGTGCGTGTGCACCTGGGTCATTTTCCTGTGCAGCAGGAATGGGCTTAATGTTATGAATCAACTATACTTTAATAAAAAAAGAAAGAAAAAAAACCGGAACCAGTCTCTTTCCTACTCCCCCCGCCCCCAAGTCGCTGCTCCCAGGGAGCAGAAAATCGGGGTGGTCCAGAATCACACGCCGCTCCGCCAACCCGTTATTTGACGTCCAGGCAGGACCCCGTTACTGGCCCTTCTGGAAGTGCAGAGTGGCGTTTTGAGTGTTGGCAGGGGGGCCTCTGCTCCAGTTTGGTGCCGGCTATCCTGGCTCGGGCTCCCGGGCTCTGTTCCGGGAGGTTTGCCCTCCGCTGCGTCTCATCCCAGGCGCCCTGGAGCCTTTGCGTCACGCCTGGAACAAACAACAAAGGCTGAAAGGCTTTGCCTTCTCACCTCCAAGAGCGGCCTGAGCACTTTGTTGACTGCCCGGTGGCGGGGCCCTCTGGGCCTCAGCGCGCTGTGCCCAGGCCCAGGGCCCACACAGGTGTTCCTGGAAAGGCGCTGCCAGTGGGCCTGGGCCTCGCGCGCCCGCCCTGCCGCCTCCCTGTGGCCAGGCCGAGCCCAGCCCTGCCCGGAGCCGCCTAGGCTGCAGCTGACCCAGACCAAGCCTCAGCAGGAAGCCTTGCGATCACAGGGTCTATTCTCATGCAAATACAGCCAGCCTGCTTTCTGAGCCCCACCAACTCTCTGGAGCTGAGGCCCTTTTCTAGAAGGTGCTGGTGGATGTTTCAGATCTTCCTTAGGTTGTTTCAAATGTGTGGACTTGAGAGAACAAAGCGAAAACACCCACAGAGATGTCTCCGGGGCTCCCCCCACCTGCCAACCAGGGCCGCGAAGTAGAGATTAACCTAAATTAGGAAGGTAATTGTTCCCGTGTTAATTGCGGGTTGTCCTTTAAAGCTGTTTTCATCTGCGGGGTCTCAGCAGCAGGCTGGCTCCGAGCCAGCCCGGGCCTTAATGCACAGCGGCTCCCCAGCCGGCTCCAGAAAGGGTCCTTTCCTGCCCTCCTCCTGCTCCGCGGGCGCCTCTGGTGGCACTGTCCCGAAGTCCCCAGCCCTTTGCCCCAGCTCCCCCCCAAAGAGGCTGTCTCTCAACTCGGGCGACATAAACAAACAGCTATTTTCGGCGCTCCCATCGGTGTCACAGCTGTCAGGGCCTGCGCGCCGCCAGCGCGGCCAGCCTCCTGCCCCGCCGCTGGTCCTGGCCGGCTCTGGCCGGCGGCGACGACCTAAGACCTGTTTTCCTCGTCATGGTTCTCGGTTTTCTCGTGACCAGGCACGGGGCACGGCTTCCCAGGAAGGGGTGTTCGGCCCGCGGGGTGACTGCTGGGGTTCGCTTTGTTAGGACCCTGGGTTTGGAAGCGCTCCTTCCTGGGGTGGGGTCGTGACCGCCCTGGGGCCCGGCCAGGCGGGGGCAGGGCTGCTTCCCTCAGGGCTGGGGCTGCATGGAGCCCTTCGAGGAAGAGCGGTCCCCTGGTCCCCACACGACGAGTCCTGAGTGAGTGACTTGGGCTCCCCGGGGCCGGGCAGAAACCTCGTCCACGTGTGTGTGTGAGTGTGTGTAAGTGTGAGTAGTGCCTGTGTATGTGAGTGGTTGTGTGTGAGTGTGGGGCGTGGCGTGGCTGTGTGCGTGCGCACGTGCGGCCCCCCTCCGTGGCTGCCGCCCCCCTGCCTGCCCCGTTTGCCCCGAAGACCCGCCCTCCAGTCCTGCTCCCCGTGGCCCCGGTCTCTCCCGTTGACACTGAAGCCTCCGGGCGCCCGTTTCGGAAGGGCCGCCCTTCCGTCCTGTGTGCCCCCATCCTTCTGCTGGTGGCCTCGCATCCCTGCCCCAGGCGTCCCATCAGCCCGGTCAGTGCTGGCCGTCCCGCAGTCTGACCTTAGAGTCGAACTGACTCAGAAGGCAGGGGTCCAGGGAGAGGAGGGCTGACGCGCCGTGTTAGCTCAGGTTTGGAAAAGACATGAGTTAAATATAGTAAAAGCTGTTGAGACGTTTGAGCTTTTAAATTAAGGTGGCCTTAGACCTTTCCTTGACGGGCCGGTGTTTGGAGTCTAAGCTCGAAACTCCTGCTGGCTTTTTCTGTTTGGGGCGTTCTGATTAGCAGACAACACATTCTCAGCAGCTGACAGCGCGCCGCCTTCTCTTTAGTCACTACGTCGCTTTGCCCCAAGGCAAGACGTCGCTTTGCCCCAAGGCAAGACGGTGACCAAGGATCCGTGCGCCTTTGCAGCGATAGGGGTCACCCCCTGGGGGTGGGTTTGCAGGAATCCAAAGGACATTATGCAGCGAGTTAGTGTGGACGTGTGCAGCCCTGTTTGCAGTGGGGAACCCAGCGTGTGGAGGGGCCAGAGCTGGCCCCCGCCCGGGCTCAGGCTGGGTGGTCATGAAGTCTTTCCAGGTCCTGGGGGCTCGCGTTTCTGAGCGGGTGAAGGGACCCTCTTTGCCAGGCTGCTGTGCCTGACATAGAGGGCGCCACGGGGACTTACCCCGTGGGACATGCTGCCTCCTTTCCTTCAGTCTTAATTTTCTACGGGACAGGGCTGGGCGCAAGGTTGGAATTCAGCAAAGGTTTAGTGAGTGAGGAAGGAAAAAATGTTATTTAAAACGCTTGAGTCAGCCCAGTCTGGAGAACACACTCAGACTCGTAGATGTCATAACACAAAAAGGTGACATGCAAAAATTGTTCCTCTAAAGTTGCAGTTTGCCTAAGCCAAAAAAGAAAGAAAAGAAAAAGCCTTTCCTTTCGTAGTTTATGCTTGTTAAAAATGGAACAGCAGCAGAAACTCGGCCATACCTCAAGGGCACCCAGGTGACCGTGTACTTTTCTCCTGTAACTTCTAAAGTGTCAGCGTCTCTCATACGTGAGCGTTTGAGTTTTGCGTGGTGCACGTCGGGGGTCAGGTTCATTTTCTTCAGGGTAGTCGAGCTCTGCGGCTCCTCCGCCCTCCGGCCTTGTCCCCTCCCGCCGGCCTCCCAGCCCCCGCGTGACCCCACAGACTGAGCGCACCGACAGTTCCCGGGCTGGAACCGCGCTGCCTAATGGATGAACTTGGGGAGGACCCACGTCGCGGCTGGATCCTCCTCTTTCGCTGGTTTGTTCATTGATTCAAGTTTCTTGATTGTCTTTCAACAGGTTTTTGTAATTTTCTCCATGAAGACTTTGAACATGTTACATTAGATGTATTCTCCGGTAGGTTCTGGGTTTTTTCCCGCTTGTTGTCGGCAAAATCTTTTCAAATCAACTGTTGGCAGTACACTGTGGAAATGCCATTGATTTTATCTGCTATGTTAATATCCAATCGCTTTCCTAAAATCACACCGTTTCTCAAAGTGTTTCTGTTGATCCTCCGGCTTTGGGGGACAAAGGACCCTAACCGGGGGATGACGGTTCTGCTTCTTTCTGGGGATGACCTTACTTAGGTCCCTCGGACGGGAGCAGGGGCACTGGGCTCCCCTCTGTCGTCCTTGACACTGAAGGGCAGGCTTCTGACGTTTCCCAGTTGAAGACTGATGGTTGCCGGAGGTTTTTGTCAGTTTCCCCTCTCAGGTTGAGTTCCTGGATGAGTGTCTCGGGAGCCGAGAGCACTGGCCGCATGTACTGTGATGACGGCAAGGTTCCCCCGTACTTTCTCTGCGGGTCGACTTTTACCTAAGGATTTTTACGGTCAGACGTCCTTGGTTTCTTGTAATCCTTTGCTTGCAGTGGGTGCTGTGGTTTCCGTGCCTGTCCGGATTAGAGCTGCTGGTACTTTTGGACTGTTTTTCTCTCTGTTCTTTTTGAGTTGTACTGGCCCGTAGCCTTCCTTTTCTGGTGTCAGATACTTTCGTATTCTCTGGAAGAGAGTGTGAAAGACTGGAATGGTCTCCTCCTTGAAAGCTGAATTCATCTCCAACTGTTTGGGTCTCGTGTTTTCTTGGAGGCGGGTCGATTTTCAGCTACCAGTTATAATATCTTTAATAGTTACTAACAGTCCAGGTTTCTAATTCTCACAGTGTTCATTCAGATCATTTCTTAGCCGTTTTTCCACTTTATCTATTTTTCGTTTTTATAGCCATGGAGTTTTTCAGTGATATTTTCATAGCTTTTTGAATCTCTGCAGGATTTGCGGTTCTGTACCCTTTTTCATGTCAAACATTATATATTCTTCCTTTTGATCAATCTTTATTCAACTTTTGGAGTTCCTCTTGTGTCTCAGGAGGTTAGAGACTAGCATCCAGAGGATGTGGGTTTGACCCCTGGGCTCTCTCGGTGGGTCAGAGATCCGGCATTGCTACGAGCTGTAGTGTAGGTTGAAGACGTGGCTCAGACCCTGTGTTGCTGTGGCTGTGGTGGAGGCCGGCAGCTGCAGCTCTGAGTCGACCCTAGCCTGGGAACCTCCATAGGCCACAAGTGCGGCCCTAAAAAGAAGGAAAAAGAAACCTTCATTCAGTTTTTAAGGACCAACTGTGAGCTCTTGGCTCTCTTTGCTGTGAGCAGTTAGTTTCAGGGCTTCTTGGCCTTCCTTCTCCTTTCTCTGGGTGCGGTCCGTGTTCTTTCTCCGGCTCCCCGGTGGGGTGGGCGGAGCATGGGGCCCGCGCATTCTCAGCCCTCCACCTGCTCTGAGCCGCTCATCCTGCAGTCCAGCGGGAGGTGCAGCGCACGGGCTTTGACACTTGGTGCTTTGTTTACGTTCTGGCTTCTGCGCGTGTGTGGCTTCGGCATCAGGCTGGGGGAGGCACCGGCCTCTGTGCTCTCCCTGCAGAGCCCAGGCCCCGCCTGCCAGGGGGACGTCCCAAGTCCCCAGGGGGGACGTTGGGCAGACGCCCTGACCCGTGCTCCTCAAAGCCGCCTGGGTCCTCAGACACAGGGGACGTCTGAGGGTCTGTCACAGCCCAGAGGGGCCGGGGAGACGTGGCGAGTGCACGTCGTGTGGGTCCTGGGGTGGGAGGGCGTGGACTTCAGTTAGTGACGACCTATCACGGTCAGTTCATGGATTGAGGCTAATGTGCCGTCCAGGGACCTGGGACACTCAGCTCCCGTCTGTGGACTGCGCAGCCCAGCTGCCGCCTGGCCGCCCTCCCCCACTGTCCGTCCACACCCTGGCCACAGCGGCCCTGTCCCAGGACGACTCCTGATTCTTGCCCACGATGGGGAGGAGGGGAGAGTGACGGCGAGAGGCGTCTGCGTGGCAGCGCAACACGCGAGTGCAGCACTGTGCTGGCCTACCATGGCCCGGGCGTCCTGGGGGTGGGCCATCTGGGTCCGCGCCAGGGGCAGCGGGGTTCAGGCAGCCTCTTGAGAGGCGGGGAGATGCTTTGGTCCTTCTCTCGGGCTGGTCTTACCTTTCTGGGGCCGCCCCTCGAGAACTCTGCGTCTGCCCCCCGCCCTCTGTGCCCCCTCTCCCCGGGGGTACCCCACCGGCTCTAGAGAGACCAGCATGGCCGTCGAGAAGCTGAAACCAGGGAGCCCTGCAGCCCGGCGCCTCGAGCGCTAAGAGCCAGGCCGCGTGGGAACGCACCTGACAGGTGCGGGCCTGGGACCGGCTTCCTGCCGTTGGCGCCCGCGCTCTGACCAGCTCTTGCATCCTCAGCGTGCATGGGGCAGAAGCCCAGGTGTGGTCACACCCTTCTCCTGCAGTCGCCGTGGCATCCTGCCCCCCCCACCCCGCCCCCAGCTGTAGCCACCAGGCTCCCTGCTGTCGGGGGCCCCCTGCGCTCCCAGCCTTGACCTCTCCCCCGCTGCCCCGAATCCAGTCCTTCCTGACCGCAGGCCGGCCGGGGCCCTACCTCCATTCAGGTTCGACTCTCAGCCCCCAGAGCTGCCCCAGAGCCTGCGTGCACGTGGACAGCTCCCGGGGTGAGGGTGCCTGCAGAGCGCAGCGTGTCCCCAGGCTCGAGTGCGGGGCTGGGACTTGGAGGCCTCCTGTGTCCACGGCCGACACCTGGGGGCGCTCCCTGAGTCGGGGTGCCGCACGTCCCAGCGACAGGCCCGCTGCCCCCCGCCCCGGAGGTTGCTGCGAGGCTGTCACGTGGAGGAGGGGCGGGACCTGGGTCACCTGTCATGGTCTCTGGCCCCCGCCTTGCCCGTCGGAGGGGCTGGCAGGCTGGGCTTAGTCATGCCGACCGAGGCCGCTGCCCACAGCAGCTCTGAGCTCACCTGCGTCCCTGGTCGTTGGGGACAAAGCTGTCTGGGGGCCTGTGGCTGCCTTGCTTCGGTCGAGCGTCGCAGGAAGACGAGGCCTGCTGGCCTCTCGTCCCTGCCGCGTGCACCGTTGGCATAATTACAGATGAGAGAATGTGAAGCAAACATTTCCAGATGGCGTCTTTGTTTTATTTGTTTATTTTTTTGACCACCAGGTTTTCCGGGGTTGACAAGGCGGAGCCCTGTGTGTCGCAGGTCTGTAAGGGCTTTTGTCACCGTGTCACAGTTCCTTAGCTGACGAGGCGGGACCCTGGCGTGCTAGGAGTCGGGCGCGCTCCGGGGGAGGGTCCCAGGGTCTGTGTAGCGATGGGATGGGCCGCCCGGGAGCCGCTGCGCAGGCCCGGGCCGTTCTCGGTGGCCCTGGGATGCGGGGGCGGGAGCTGCTTTCCGGAAGGGCCGAACCCCCAGCTTCTGGCCTCTTTGGAAACGTTTGTCACCCGCCCTCCAGAAAGCTTGGGGCCGCCCCGGGGAGGGCTTGCTGTTTGTTCTCGTTCCCGGAACGAAGGCCTCGGGTCGGTTGCGCAGCCTGGCTCTGCCGCCCGCCGCCCACAGCTCTTCTGGGGCGGCCGCGCGAGCGTCTCTGCAGCGTCCCGATGTTCCCCTGCGGCCCAGCTGTCCGGCCCATGGCTGCCCCCCGGTCCCCTGCCCACAGGAGGTCCCTGTTTGTCAGGCGCGGTGGGAGCCGCACTGGCGATTTTCTCCTTTTGCTGCTGCTGCTGCTTCTGTTTCTCTTTCAAGCTCACCCCCTCCGGCTGGGCCGTCCCCTCGGTCCCGTCTGCGGGAGAGGACTCAGCTCTGCGGGACAGCGAGGACGAGCAGCCTCGGCGTGCAGTCCAGTCTGAATCCGCATTTGCTGCTTAGACATTGCGAGCGTTGCTTAGTGTCCCGAGCCTCGAGTTTCCTCATCTGTGAGGTGGGGACGGTGAGCTCCGAGGGTGGAGTGTCAGCCCCTCGCCCGGGCTGGGCGGACAGCGTGTCGCCGACTCGGCGGTCACTCACTTAGTCACCGGGCCTTCGCAGCGCGTGAAGCAGGCGCCCCCTCTGCAGGCGCAAGCCTCGGCTCTCCGGCCCGGCCTTGACGGGCGGGTCTCACGGGGACTGCCAACCGTGACTTCGCTTTTGCAAGTAAAGGCTGTTTTTGAACTTGAAAATGTTCTAAGATCAGCGGCCTGGGGTCTGGAGGAGGCACGTGGGCCCTGCCGCTATGAGGGGTCCCGGCCTCTTTCCCTGCCACGGGGCGAGGGGCCACACCTGCTCGGCCCTTCTCTGCTTCCTGCGGTTGCCCCTGAATCATAGTCTTTCCTGTTGAAAGCGGAAGGCGCTGCCTCAGTGTTTCTGGGCAGGGAGGCCATTTTTGAGGAAGGATCTAGAACCCCCTGAGAAGGTGATTTGAAGCAAGCCGGGTAAGTTACTGTGATTGCAGTGCCCACGGTATGAATTGTGTCTGTGCTTAAGGGTTTTTCTTTTTCTTTGCAAGTTCGACTGTCAGGTATTTTTAAAACAAGTGTCGGAGTTCCCGTTGTGGCTCAGCAGGTTAAAAACCCAATTAGTATCCATGAGGATGCGGGTTTGATCCCTGGCGCTGCTCAGTGGGTTAAGCATCCGGCGTTGCCATGAGCTATGATGTAGGTTGCAGACGCAGCTCGGATCTGGCGTTCCTGTGGCTGTGGGGCAGGCCGGCAGCTGCAGCTCCGATTCGACCCCTAGCCTGGGAATATGCTGCAGGTGAGGCCCTAAAAAGAAAAAAAAATAATAGTAAAAAGCAAAACGCGTGTCAGTGTCTCTGGGAGCCTCGCAGACAGCACTGGTGAGCGGAGGCCCCTGTTCTTGGAGTGCCCCCGCCCACCCCGAGAAGCCCACCCAGAGTTAACTGAGCCTGTGCTCCCTCCCTCCCCTTGGGCCTGGCCCTCCCACCCTGCTGATCCGTTTTCCCTTCTTCCTGTCTGTTGCGGAGAGGTTTTGAAGCTGTAACGTCTGGAGCCAGTGGTGGATGTGTTGGTTTCTCAGACAGCCGGGTCTCCAGGTGTCCGTGGCCGTGGCTGGTGGGGAGCTGGGTGGGAGGCCGGCTTGTTGGGAGCAGGTCGTCTTATTCATTTTCTTTGCTGCAGACGGGGGAACCTGGGTGCTGGGAGTTACTTCAGGCTGCCCTGGCCTGGACAGCATTGGCCTGTGGTGGTCCTTTAAGCCACTCGAGCCGACCTCAGTGGCTCCAGGGGTGCCTGCAGGGCTGTTGGCACAGGCCGGGTGGGTGTTCAGAGACGCCCCAGAAACAGAGATCTCTGCTTGGGGTGCTGCGTAAGATTTCATAAAGGATGGTAAGAAATTTGCTTTGGAGTTCCCTGGTGGCTCAGCAGGTTAAGGATCCAGTGTTGTCACTGCTGGGGCATAGGTTCGATCCCTGGTCCAGGAACTTCCCTGTGTTAAGGCTGCACATGCCCCTTCCCCCCTCCCGAAAAGCAGTTTGCCTTTGGATGTGTGACGGGATCAGGGCCGGGTCACAGCTGTGCTGGAGATGTCACGTGTCAGAGGCCTCCCACCTGCTCCTTCCTGCTCAGCCCGTCCTCGCCCCTGAGGCCGAGGCCCTGTGCCCACTGGGTCACACTGAAGGCCCTCCTCCGTGGCCCACCTTCCCCCGGCCCTGGGCCCTCACCCCCGTGCCTCTGGGAAGGCCTGTGGAGACAGGAAACGGGGGAGACCCCGCCCCACCTGTTCCCTGGGGAGGCCCGAAAAGCCGAGGTGCTGCCTGGAGCTCTGCTGTTGTGCAACCACGCGGGCGACCTTGTGTGGTTTCTTCCGCTCCTCCTCCAGCTGGTCGGGGGCAGCACGGCGGCACCTGGGTGGCCTCACCAGCCCCCGCTTTCTGCGAACCCCTCAGGGCAGAGTCCGGGTGCGCCCGGGCGCCGTCTGCAGAGGCCTCCCCGGCACAGGGGCTGTGGCCTGGGGTGTGTGCGGGCCTTTGGGGCAGCGTCGGGCTGCGTTCAGTGCCGGCCCTCGGGCCTGACCCCTCTGTCTAGATTCTCCGTGAGGACGGCCCCCGGGCTCCGGCCGCTCTGCGCCGCCCCCAGCTCAGCACTCGGTTTGGGGAGGCGCCGTGGCCGCGCGGGCTGCAGCGGGTCCTCTGCGATGGCGGGGCACACGGGACCCGCAGAGCCTCGGGCGCCTTTCCCGCCCGTCCAGCTGCCCCGAGGCCTGGAGGCCAGGTTAGCGGAGCTGTGATCAGACAGCCCCGCCCGGGGGCGCGGGGACGGCTGGCAGCAGGACCGATGTCATCAGTGCTTCTCCCCAGGGCCCGTCAGTGCCGTGGGCCAGGCTGCCCCACTTCCTCGGACCTGCGCAGCCGCTGCCGACTGGCCTGGCGTCCGGGTGTTCTCTGCACTGCCACCAGTGCCGTCTTCCAGCGTCAGGGCTGGGGTGGCTCCCTGGGTCAGGCCCTTCCCTGGTTCTCCCCTCCTGCAGAGGAAGGCACTCAGGTCCCCGGTGGCCGCGAGGTCCCCAGCCCATCTGCCGCCCGCACGCCCTCCGGGCCCGTCCCCGCCCTGCGTGCTGTCTGAGTATTGCTGCGCGCAACTGCCTGCCCGGATGGAGCTTGCCTGCTCCTTCTTTCTTCAGGCCTCGCCTCCTCGGACGTTTATAGCCAAGGCGGGCAGCGAGGCTGTGTCTTCCTCGTCCCATACAAGGCCTCTCGGGGTAGCACTTGGCATCGTGGAGGCGTTTCTGGGGCCCCCATCTTTCTACCTTACTGTGCTCCCGGAAGACGGGGTGCTGGCCTTCCGTCTCGTCTCCTCACCATCCCAGGCATGGGTGGCATCCGCTGGGCGGTGGGCCCAGGGGCTGCAGGAGCGGGAAGCTTGGGGCTGAGGTTGGGGCTGGCGATGAAGGGGCACCAGTGCCCACTGCCCGGCGTGCCCCGCACACGTGCGGAGCCGGGCAGGCCTGGGGCGGTGGTTGCTGCTCGCCATCTGCCGCAGGGTCAGAGGCTGGCGTTCACACTCACGGGGGGCTGTATGTGCGCGTACACGTGAACTTCAGACCGGCAGCGCCTCCTGGGACGCGGGACATTTCTCGGTGACTCAGCAGCCTTGAGCCCCTGCCACGTCCGTGCGAGCCCCGCGCTGTGAATCACTCGCTCGCCTCTCGATTTGCGTCAATCAAACCACATGTGAAGAAAGCAGCAGCGAGCGTGGCTTTGCCGGCAGCTCGGCATCCAGCGCGGGGACGCTGGCCAGGGACAGCCAGGAGGCCGCCCGGGGTGGGGTCACAGCTCCCCGTGCGCTCCGCGGCTCTTCTCCGAGCCGTCCCGCCGCCGCAGGGCCCGAGGTCACGGTTCTGGGAATGTCGACAGTTCCGGGGAGAGCCCCAGTCTCCTCTTCCCTGTCTCAGCATCATTTTAGGACGGGCTTCTTTGATGGGGCTCCGCCTCCTCCCCAAGCCTTAATCCGGACGGGCTGTCACTCCTCCCTGCCCCCCGCCCGCACCTGCTGGCGGGGACGGTTCCAGACGGGGAGGGCAGGGCCCCCGAGGCCCTGGGAGACCGCGGGCAGCTCCACTCTGCGCCTCGGGGACCCCGACCCCCGTGCTGCCAAGCTGCCCCTGGCTGAGGTTTGCGCTCTGGAGTCGCCGGGCCTCTGTGCCCGTGAGGAGGCCCCGGGCCGGCGGGGGAGGCCCCTGGCACCGCCTGTTTCCTGGCTGGGTTTGGTTAGTTCTGTTTGAAGAAGGCAAGTGAGGTTCTCATTTCTACTGGGAAGGTCACGTTTATTATTCTTGTAGTTTGAATCGTAGCTGACGTCCGCGCTCCTGGCTAAGCCCAGCTCCAGCCGCATCTCAGAGAGTGTTCTCCGCCCAGCGTCCCGGCAGCGTCACGGCTCAGCCAGTCCCGTCCCTGTCCCGCCGCCCTTGGAGGGGGTGGGCCGGGGGCAGGCCGAGTTCCCCCTGCGCTCTGCCCCTTCGGCAGCGACCGGAGCGTGCTCGGGCGCCACTGCTCCAGGAGGGAGAAGGAGGGACACGTGGGCCCCGGGGCTGCCTCTTCTGCAGCTTCTCTGGACCGGCTGCCCGAGGGTGACTCTCCGAGACCTGGAGCTCGGGTGTACGTGGCAGCGGCCTGTCGGCAGCGACCCACGGCAGCCGTGGGACTGAGCAGAGTGGCACTGGGTCCAGATCCAGCCCCGCCACTGGCCGCTTTTCTGTTTTTTATTATGTAAACTTTAAGAAGTAAGAGAACCGTGAATGGCCAGCCCTGCTCCTCTGCGGCCCGTCCCCCCCTCCCCGCTGCTGGAAGCGGATCCTGCTGTCGGACGTATGTCTTTAAAACTGGACTCTATGGAGTTCCCATCATGGCTCAGCAGTAGCAAACCTGACTTGTATCCATGAGGACGTGGCTTCGATCCCTGGCCCCACCCACTGGGTTAAGGATCGCGAGTTGCCGTGAGCTGGGGTGTCGCGGCTGTGGTGTAGGCCGGCAGCTACAGCTCCAATTCGACCCCTATCCTGGGAACCAACTTTTGCTGCAGGTACGGCCGTAAAAAAAAAAAAGAGAAAGAAAAGACTAGGACTCTATGTAACATGTAACCATCATACCAGTAACACAGCTGAAACATTGATGCTTTAATGCTGTCAAACCGTCTTTGTTCAGAATCCCTAATTGTCTCAAAAGACCCCACACAAGGTCTCTCTCCCTCTCTCTTTGCAGTTTATTTGTTGAAGAAATTGGCTGGAGGTCGCCCGTGGGGATTCCCTGCTCGTAGCCTTGGCCCAGGGTGTCCCTGTCCCTCTGGCAGCTCAGGGGTCCGGTCTGGAGGCCGGGTCACAGGCGGTCGGTCGGGTGTGGCTGCGTGACTGTTCATTGGCTGGCCCGTCTCTGCAGCTTCTCGCCTTCCACCCAAGTTCAAGGGCGGTGGCTGTGGTCCCACTGGGCAGGGCAGGTGTGTGCTGTGGGTGGGCATGTGCGTGTCCCCTGCTGGAGTGCCGATGGCGGCGGTGGTCCAGCCGGGCGAGGGGCCGTGGGAGCGGAGGCCCGATCAGCATCCCATCTCTGGGACGCTTCGCGCGGCACCCCCTGGCCTGCTGTCCTCGAGCCTCGCTTTCCCCAGTTAGCGTCCTGGCGCTGGTGTGTTTGGAGGAGACGCCCCATCAGCTTCTCCAGCCGCGGTTTCAGTGTCTCCCTCCCCAGCAGCCCCACCGCTCTCCGGGGGCCGGTCCCCACATCAGGACATGCCGGTGGGGGCAGTGCCGGCTCAGAGCCCCTCCTGCCGACGGCGCGGGTCCCCGTGCCCAGGTGCCACCAGAGGCCCTCTCTCCGCTCGTGTGAAATCAGGACTGGGCTGAAAGTGACAATCCTTTGGCGTCTCCGTGGCAGCCCGATTTCCTTCTGGGTGGCCCGTCCCAGTGGGCGGGCTTCCTGAGAGCTCCGAGTGGCCAGCACCACTGGTCCCAGCCCGGAACGCTGTTGCTCCGTCCCTGCTCTTGTCGGGGAGAAGGGACCTCTTGTGAAGCGTTCATTTCCTAATGTGCCTTTTGGCACCTCTGTCCCCACCGCGCTGTGCTCAGCCTGGAGACCCTGGCCACCTGGCCAGCCCTGCCCCGCAGGTGCGCCGAGCATGTGACCACAACAGGCAGGAGGGGTGGGTGGCCCTCGGGGACCCGAGAAGATCAAAAAGCTCCTGGGTCGCCAGGTTCACGCCGTGCTGGCCCCAGAGGAGGGGGCACTCCGCGGGGACCTGCCAGGCCTGGGGACAGCGAGGCTGGAGCCCCAGACGATGTCCCAGGCCTCCAGGTAAACAGTGACAAAAGAGAAAGTCTCCTGGAGCAGAAAGACAAAGGACGGGGCTTTTTGCCGGGTGACTAATAGGGCAGGGCGGGGACGTGGTTTTTGGTCACAGCTCTGTTGCTCTGAGCTGTGCTGTGTTCACGTGGTTTCTGTGCATCCTCGGAGCCTTGCAGCCCTCACCAAGGTCAGGGTTAGGTCTTCGTGCCTTGAGCAGCCACCCCCCAGCCCCCCACCCCCCATCCCTCCCAAGCCCTCCCCAGCCCTGGGCAACCGCCAGTCAGCTTTCCGTCAGCTTCTGCTCTGGGCCTGTCATGCCAGGACAGTAATTCCGCGAGCGCCCTTGCTGCGCCCGGCTTCTGTCATCGGCGTGTTTCTGGCCCGTCCACGCCGTGGCAGGGGCCACCTCACCGCTTTCGGATGCTGCGTGTGTGGAGAGACCACGCTTTGCTGGTTTGATGTCAGTGTTAGCCTGTTGACGGAAGTCACCCCGCCTTGGCCGCCAGGAATAATGGTCCTGAATGTTCTGGCACAGCCTTTCCCGTGGCCGCGATCTGCCCTGGGCACCGGCCTTGGAGCGGAATTGCTGGACCAGGTGGTAATTTCTGTTTAACTCCGGGGAACTGTCTGGCCGGTTTCCATTATCCTCCATCCCCCCAGCCGTGCGTGAGCACTGGTTTCCCCACATCCTCGCCAGCACTGCTTGTCGTCTGACTTTCGGACGCCAGCCCTCCTGGTGGGCGGCGATGGCGTCTCACTGCGGTGTGGGTTTGTGTTTCCCTGATGACTAATGATGCTGTGTTACTTTTTTTCGCGGGTGTATTGGCCATTTGTGTATCCTTTTTGGAGAAATGTCTGTTCAATCCTTTGCCTGTTTTTTTCCATCGGGTTTGCCTTTTTATTGTTGAGACATAGGATGCTTTAGATATTCCCGGTACACTCCTTGGTCAGATACATGATTTGCAAATCTTCTGTCCTGTTCCATGGGTTGCCTTTTCACTTTCTGGATGGCATCCTTTGAGGCACAAAAGTTTTTCATTTTATTTTTTTGTCTTTTTAGGGCTGTACCCATGGCATATGGAGGTTCCCAGACTAGGGGTCGAATTGGAGTTGTAGCTGCCGGCCTACACCACAGTTACAGCAACACAGGGTCCAAGCCACGTCTGCGACCTACACCACAGCTCACGGCAACGCCAGATCCTTAACCCACTGGGCGAGGCCGGGGGTCGAACCTGCGTCCTCATGGATACTAGTCAGATTTGTTTCCACTGAGCCACAACAGGAACTCCCAAAAGTTGTTCATTTTGATGAGGTCCAGTTTATTTTTTTCATTTGTCGCTTGTGCCTTTGGTGTCGTATCAGAGCTGTTTATTGAAGTGGAATCGGATTGGCAGTGATGGTGGCACCGGGGCTGGGGCCCCTGACTTTCTGCTGGTGCCACCTGTAAATGAAAGGGCTTTGCGGGCTCTTAGGAGAGATGCCGTTTTCACGGCCGGCGGGGCTCCGCGGTCTCCCAGCCTCGATTTGCTTTCCCCCGCAGTTGTTTTTAATTGAATGTACGTGGAAGAATGGCCAAGTAAATTGAAGTTCCGCAGAGGGGACCCAGTTTCTTTGTTGATTTTTTTCAGCCGTGCTTTTTCATCATTCTCATGCGCAGTTTGTTAGACTTTGGCGTCGTGGGGCAGGCTCTCGTTGGCCCTGCTGGCCTAGCTGCATAGCCCAGCCCGAGAGAGCTTCCTTCTGCCCCAGACAGAAACTTGCAGACACGCTGCAGGCCCAGCTGCTGCTCAGTGGCCTTTGCCCCCGCTGGCGGTTTAATCGTGGGGCTCCACGTGGGGGGTGGCCTCCTGAGAGGTGAGACTGGGAGAGGGGACCCCACCCGCCTTTGGGGTGCAGACCTGGCCCCCTGTCACTCACGGCCAGGCTGATGGCAGCCGCGGCCTGAGAGTCAGCAGGACCCCCGGTCAGGATGGAGGCTGCTGGCCCTGTGAACAGTCACCCCAAACAAGCAGGTGTTTTTCTGCACTGCTGTTCCGTCCAGGCGAGCGTCCCAGGCCACTCGGAAGGTGACAGCGTTTGAAATTCAGTGCAGCTTGAGAAATATGGGTAACTTCAGAATCAGCTGCTGCTTCTCTGGCCGTGGGGGAACCAAACATCCTAAACGCCAACTTTTCGCTAAGTTAAATTCTGGATCTTTCATTTCCTTCAGGTAGAGCTTGGGGAGAAAGGCAAGAGCTGTGTGTCGGATAAACCAGGCCTTCAATCTGCAGCAGCCGTGCTGCACCCGCCAACGGATTAGGGCCTATTTAGGATTAATCCAGATGTTCACCATCTTTCACAGCGAGAGGGTCACTTTGCCTCTCCCCGCTCAGAGCTAGCCCAGCAGTGTTTAATTTGCCCTGTATTTGGTTTTCCCGAGGCCTCTGTGAGTGTTGGTGTGAACACGGGCGCTTCAGTGTGCCGCTCCAGCTGTCAGGCTGTGTCCGCTGGCTGCTTAACTCCTTTGCATTAAGTGACGGTTTCATGGCTTAGCAAAATGCAGATAGTCCCCTGTTTGCATTCATAATAAACTGTAAACATTTATTATAAAAGTTTATAATTTTTTATGAGTGTAAGTAGAACCTACTTGTTGGGACGGGGAGCTCGCTTCAGTTCCCAGGAGACTGAGAAGTGCGATCAAACCCGTCCTGAAGGCGCAGTGCAGTTTCTCAGCCCGGCGAGGACGCAGTGCTTATTTTCGATTCTCGTTGTAAAGAATTTTCCTTTTCTTTAGTGCAGCGCGGTGTTGGCGCGGCAGCCCTGGCGAGGCCGCTGGACGGCCGCTGGAGCTGCCTCCCAAGGCCAGGTTCCTCGTCCTCTGCCCCAGGGTGTGTGTGTGTATGTGTGTGTGTGTGTGTGTGTCTATCTGTCTGTCTGTCTGTCTGTCTCAGGGCTCCAGGAAGCCCGTGTGACTCCGGTCTCCAGGGTCACCTTGTGGAACTAACTCTCAGAGTCACCTGTTGTAATTTGTGTGGGGCCATCATTTAAAGGGAGAGTGCAGGTGCCCAGGAGGCCTGGCGTGTCCTCTGGGCGATGAATGAAGCCACCGGGCGGAGCCCAGCCCGTGGCCGCTGGCTCGTGCATGCGTGTGGACGGCCTGCTGTCCATGACCGCGTGCTTGTGAGACCCGAAGCGTCCGTGAGTGTCGCGGCTTTGAGTTGGCGTCCTGCGTGGACAGTGAGGGTGTGCAGGTGCCTCTCGTACGCTGGCGAGTTAAGTGTTGAGTGTGCATTGGGGTGGATTTTTTTTTGTTTTTTTTTTTTTTGTCTTTTTTTGTGTGTGTTAGTGTCACGCCTGTAGCATATGGAGGTTCCCAGGCTAGGGGTTGAATTGGAGCTACAGCCGCCAGCCTACACCACAGCCACAGCAATGCCAGATCCGAGCTGCATCCGCGACCTATACCACAGCTCACAGCAACGCCAGATCCTTAACTCACTGAGCGAGGCCAGGGATCAAACCCACGTCCTCATGGATCCTAGTTGAGTTCGTTAACCGCTAAGCCACAACGGGAATTCCGGGGTGTTTTCTAATGGACGTTTTCCATGGGCAGCAAGTTGCCCTAAGCTGGGCCATGGAGGTAACCGCCCGGGCCTCCCACCAGCTCCTTCCTTCCTTCCCAGTGGCTGCATTCACGTCCGCCTGCCCTGCCTTTGGGCCTGCTGGCTCTCCTGGGCCTCGTCCCCATCGCTCTCCTGGTGGCTTCTCTGCACTAAGCCAGATGCTGCCGTCCTCTGTGTGTCCCCTGCTCTTTGTCTGCTCTGCTCTTGGGCGACAGTGGTGAAAAAGCAAAGAGAAGCGCTGCCCTCCTGCCCCGGCTGCCGCGCTTCCTGGGAGGACTTGTTCCCCTTTTGGTCGCAGCTCGAAGCCTCCCGAGGGGCCTCGTCACCTTTGAGAGCAGCCGGCGAGTCACCACCTGGGACCCCTGTCTTCCCAAGGCCTCCGGGTGCCTCTGGGTGGCTCCGAGGGAAAGCCTGGGTGAGCGTGGGAGGCTCGGCGGAGCTGGGGGCCCAGGAAGTACTTCGATTCCTCTTGGCGAGAAGGAGGCCTCCCCAGAGAGGACCGTTCACCCTTTGATGGAGATCTTCGTTCGTGACACGTGGCAGGTGGACTCAGCAGCTTTTCTTTTCTTTTCTTTTTTTTTTTTTTTTTTGCCTTTTGTCATTTTAGGGCCGCACCTGCGGCATGTGGAGGTTCCCAGGCTAGGGGTTTTATCGGAGCTGTAGCCACTGGCCTATGCCGCGGCCACAGCAACGCAGGATCCGAGCCGCGTCTGCGACCTACACCACAGCTCACGGCAACGCCGGATCGTTAACC